>SJYT01073494.1:182459-194804 GCA_006410635.1 Cephalophus harveyi | reverse complement strand
CATCTATTTCCCATGAAGTGATGGGACCGGATGCCATGATCTTCGTTTTCTGAATGTTGAGCTTTAAGCCAACTTTTTCACTCTCCACTTTCACTTTCATCAAGAGGCTTTAGTTGTGTCCAAATCTTTGAGACCCCATGGACTGTAGCCTACCAGGCTCTTCTGTCCATGGGATTTTCCAGGCAAGAGTACTGGATTAGGTTGCCATTTCCTTCTCCAGAGGATCTTCCCGACCCAGGGATCGAATCCAGGTCTCCTGCATTGTAGGCAGACGCTTTACCGTCTGAGCCACCAGAGAAGTCTTCCTTACATTAGCATAATTAGTTTAAGACTTCTTCATACTGTTGTGGCATCAATAGTAGTCTATTTCTTTATATTACTTAGTTATATGTACTTAGTTGTATGTACACAGGACAATCTGTATCCAATTTTCTGCTGATGGACTTTTGAGTTGTTTCCAGTTTGGGGCTATTAGACACAAAAACTACTATGATTATTTATGCACAAGTCTTCATGAAGTCATTTGCTTTTAGTTCTCCTGGGCAAATATCTAAGAACACAATGGTTGTGTCACGTAGTAGGTATATGAAGAACTTTATAAGAAACTGCCAAATTGTTTTCACATTTCATATTTCAATCAACAGTGTATAAAAAGTTCTAATGAATACTTATCAACACTGACTAGGCTTAGCATTTTTAATTCTAAATATTCAATTGCTGTGTAGTTTTATCTTTATGACTATGGCAAATTAATGCCTTTAATCTGCATTTCTCTAATGATTAATGATGCCAGACGTTCATTTGTTTATATAAAACAAATATGAAAAACATTGTGCTTACCTTTGACACGTCAAGTGTTTTGTTCATACCAGGTAAGATTTTAAGATGCTTTGTTAGCTTCATATATCTTGTCCTTGATGATAGTTTAAATTCTGATCTCACACTTATGTGTGGTGTGAGATTTTTATTTTGTATGTATCAGTTTTTGCTTGAACAATTTTGCAACTGTGAAATTTAAACTTTAAAAAGCAGACCATTTTAAAGAATTTGTTATCGTTCAGCTGATAACGTGTCCAATTCTTTGCCACCCCATGGACTGCAGCTCACCAAGCTTCCTTGTCCTTCACTATCTCCCAAAGTTTGCTCAGAGTTATGTCCATTGAGTTAGTGATGATATCTAAACATTTCATCTTCTGCTGCCCCTCCTCCTTTAGCTTTCAATTTTTTTCAGTATCTGGGTCTTTTCCAATGAGTCAGCTCTTCGTATCAGGTGACTAAAGTATTGAAGCTTCAGTATGAATCCTTCCAGTGAATATTCAGGGTTGACTTCCTTTAGGATTGACTGCTTTGATCTAACTGTATTAAAGTTTTATGTCTTCTCTGAAACTCAAATGTTCATCTTAATTTCACACTCTGATTCTACTCTGTCCTCTAAAGCAGAATAGTAAAAACATTCTTCATGACATTTTGAAACCTCTGAAGACACCATTTTCTCCAAGACAGGCTTCAACAATACATGAACTGTGAACTTCCAGATGTTCAAGCTGGTTTTAAAAAAGGCAGATGAAGCAGAGATCAAATTGCCAACATCTGCTGGATCATGGAAAAAGCAAGAGAGTTCCAGAAAAACATCTATTTCTGCTTTATTGACTATGCCAAAGCCTTTGACTGTGTGGATCACAATAAACTGTGGAAAATTCTGAAAGAGATGGGAATACCAGATCACCTAACCTGCCACTTGAGAAATCTGTATGCAGGTCAGGAAGCAACAGTTAGAACTGGACATGGAACAACAGACTGGTTCTGAATAGGGAGAGGAGTATGTCAAGGCTGTATATTGTCACCCTGCCTATTTAACTTATATGCAGAGTATATCATGAGAAACGCTGGGCTGGAAGAAGCACAAGCTGGAATGAAGATTGAGGTGAGGTGAGGTGAGTTGAGGTGAAGTCGCTCAGTCGTGTCTCTTTGACTGTGTGGATCACAATAAACTGTGGAAAATTCTGAAAGAGATGGGAATACCAGACCACCTAACCTGCCTCTTGAGAAATCTGTATGCAGGTCAGGAAGCAACAGTTAGAACTGGACATTGAACAACGGACTGGCTCCAAATAGGAAAAGGAGTTTGTCAAGGCTGTATATTGTCACCCTGCTTATTTAACTTATATGCAGACTACATCATGAGAAACACTGGACTCGAAGGAACACAAGCTGGAATTAAGATTGCTGGGAGAAATATCAATAGTCTCAGATATGCAAATGACACCACCCTTATGGCAGAAAGTGAAGAGGAACTAAAAAGCCTCTTGATGAAAGTGAAAGAGGAAAGTGAAAAAGTTGGCTTAAAGCTCAACATTCAGAAAACGAAGGTCATGGCATCTTGTCCTGTCACTTCATGGGAAATAGATGGGGAAACAGTGGAATCAGTGTCAGACTTTATTTTTCTGGGCTCCAAAATCACTGCAGATGGTGATTGCAGCCATGAAATTAAAAGATGCTTACTCCTTGGAAGAAAAGTTATGACCAACCTAGATAGTTATTCAAAAGCAGAGACACTACTCTGCTGACTAAGTTCCGTCTAGTCAAGGCTATGGTTTTTCCTGTCGTCATGTATGGATGTGAGAGTTGGACTGTGAAGAAGGCTGAGCGCCGAAGAATTGATGCTTTTGAAGTGTGGTGTTGGAGAAGACTCTTGAGAGTCCCTTGGACTGCAAGGAGATCCAACCAGTCCATTCTTTGGAAGGAATGATGCTAAAGCTGAAACTCCAGTACTTTGGCCACCTCATGCAAAGAGTTGACTCATTGGAAAAGACTGTGATGCTGGGAAGGATTGGGGGCAGGAGGAGAAGGGGACGACAGAGGATGAGATGGCTGTATGGCGTCACGGACTCGATGAAAGTGAGTCTGGTGAACTCCGGGAGATGGTGATGGACAGGGAGGCCTGGCATGTTGTGATTCATGGGGTCACAAAAAATCAGACACGACTGAGCGACTGAACTGAACTGAACTGATGCTGCTGCTTCTGCTAAGGCACTTCAGTCGTGTCCGACTCCGTGCGACCCCATAGACGGCAGCCCACTAGGCTCCGCCGTCTCTGGGATTCTCCAGGCAAGAATACTGGAGTGGGTTGCCACCTCCTTCTCCAATGCATGAAAGTGAAAAGTGAAAGTGAAGTCGCTCAGTCGTGCCTGACTCTTAGCGACCCCATGGACTACAGCCTACCAGGCTCCTCCGTCCATGGGATTCTCCATGCAAGAGTACTGGAGTGGCGTGCCATTGCCTTCTCCTTGAACTGATGCAGATTTTGATATCTCTTTGATTTCTTCTGTGATTTGTTGATTATTCAGAAGTGTGTGGTTTAGCCTCCATATGTTGGAATTTTTAATAGGTGTTGTTTTATTTTTCCTCCTGTAGTTGACATCTAATCTTACTGCATTGTGATCAGAAAAGATGCTTGGAATTATTTCAATTTTTTTGAGTTTACCAAGGCTAGATTTATGGGCCAGAATGTGATTTATCCTAGAGAATGTTCCATGTGCACTTGAGAAAAAGGTGATATTCCTTGTTTTGAAGTGAAATGTCCTATAGGTATCAATTAGGTTTAACTTGTCCATTGTGTCATTTAAAGTTTGTGTTTCCTTGCTAATTTTCTGTTTAGTTGATCTATCCATAGGTGTGAGTGGAGTATTAATGTCTCCCACTATTATTGTGTTACTGTTAATTTCCCCTTTCATATTTGTTAGTATTTCCCTTACATAATGTGATGCTCCTATGTTGGGTGCATAAAAAACTTAAAAGATTTTCCACAATAAAGGAAACTATAAGCAAGGTAAAAAGACACCTTCAGAATGGGAGAAAATAATAGCAAACAAAGAAAGTGACAAAGAATTAATCTCAAAAATATACAAGCAACTCCTTCAGCTCAATTCTAGAAAAATAAATGACCCAATTAAAAAATGGGCCAAAGAACTAAACAGACATTTCTCCTAAAAGACACAGATGGCTAAAAAACACATGAAAAGATGCTCAACACCACTCATTATCAGAAAAATGGAAATCAAAACCATATGAGGTACCATCTAATGCCAGTCAGAATGGCTGCTATCCCAAAATCTACAAACAAGGAATGCTGGAGAGGGTGTTGAGAAAAGGGAACCCTCTTCCACTGTTGGTGGGAATGCAAATTAGTACAGCCACTATGGAGAACAGTGTGGAAATTCCTTAAAAAACTGGAAATAGAATTGCCATACAACCTAGTAATCCCACTGCTGGGCAAACACACTGAGGAAACCAGAATTGAAAGAGACACGAGCACCCTCAATGTTCATCGCAGCACTGTTTATAATGGCCAGAATATGGAAGCCACCTAGATGTCCATCATCAGATGAATGGATAAGAAAGCAGTGGTACATATACACAATGGAATATTACTCAGCCATTAAAAATAATACATTTGAATCAGTTCTAATAAGGTGGATGAAACTGGAGCCTATTATACACAGTGAAGTAAGTCAGAAAGAAAAATACCAATACAGTATACTAACACATATATATGGAATTTAGAAAGATGGTAACAATGATCCTATATGTGAGATAGCAAAAGAGACACAGATGCATAGAACAGTCTTTTGGACTCTGTGGGAGAAGGCAAGAGTGGGATGATTTGCAATAGCATTGAAACATGTATATTATCATATGTGAAACAGATTGACATTCTAGGTTCTATGCATGAGACAGGGTGCTCAGGGTTGGTGCACTGGGATGACCTTAAAAAAAAAAAAAAACTAAGTGATTTAAGTTAATGGCAAAGTGTTTCTCTGCACGACAGAACCAGGGCTATGTTCTTACCTTTCTCACTCAGCTAAAAAAGACATAATTATTCACTTCTGAATTGGAAATTACTAAATACTTAAGTTTGAATTTATAAACATGGAAATTAACTCAGTAATTGAATGCTTTCTTTGGAAAATTTTTGACTCACCTAAAACTGTCCTATATTATTCTTTAGTAATGTCCTACTGAATTTATGTCTTATTGCCATTGTTAACGTTCTTCATCCCTCTTTCTGCTAGTCAATTTTAAATACTTTTAGCTTTCCCTTATACTTGCTGCTGCTAAGTCGCTTCAGTTGTGTCCGACTCTGTGTGACCCCATAGATGGCAGCCTACCAGGCTCCCTCATCCCTGGGATTCTTCAGGCAAGAACACTATAGTGGGTTGCCATTTCCTTCTCCAATGCATGAAAGTGAAAAGTGAAAGGGAAGTCGCTCAGTTGTGGCCGACTCCTAGCGACCCCATGGACTGCAGTCTACCAGGCTCCTCCATCTATGTGGTTTTCCAGGCAAGAGTACTGGAGTGGGGTGCCATTGCCTTCTCTGTCCCCTTATACTTTGGTCACAGCAATTGGTCATAACTACCGATAGAGAGTAATAGGGGCAGTTATTTATTTATTTATTCACTTGTTCATTCATTTATGTGTGAATTCTTTAATACTGGAGTGGTTACCCACTCCCTTCTCCAGGGGATCTTCTCACACATTGATCTTTATATATACATACCCATTCATATTAGGAGAGTATCTGTATGAGTTAGAGTTTCACTAGAGAAGCAGAACTAGTAGTAAATATTAAGATAGATACATGTAATATATAGTGTTAAATTATATATTAAACTGGAGAAGGATACAGCAACCCACTCCAGTATTCTTGCCTGGAAAAGTCCATGCACAGAGTATCCTGGAGGACTACAGTCCATGGGGTCACGAAGTTAGACACGACTTGGTTCAGGATTGGGAACTCATGTACACCAATGACGGATTCATGTCAATGTATGGCAAAACCAATACAGTATTGTAAAGTAAAATTTAAAAAAAAAGAAGGAAAAAATAGATATTGATTGCTTTAGTTTCTAACTTGTGTCTGACTCTTTTGTGACTCCGTGGACTGTAGCTTATTATGCTCCTCTATCCATGGAGTTTCCCAGACAATAAAACTGGAATGAATTGCTATTTCTTTCTCCAGGGGATCTTCCTGAACCAGGGATCAAACCCATGTCTCCTGAATTGTAGGTGGATTCTTTACCACTGAGCCACTTTGGAAGTCCCAATTATTAATATATAATATTAAATAATATATAACAATAAATACATAAATTCCTTATATGATCATTCAGAAGACTAGCTAGGTTAGTGAAATATGAAGGCAGACCATAGGGAAGGGCAGGACAGTTTGGAAATTCTTGGGGAGAAGCTAAAGCCACAAACTTCTAGCAAAATGTCTTCCTTCACAAGGAAACCTTAGTTCTGCTCTTAAGTCCTTTCAATTGATTAAACGAGGCGCACCAGCATTAATGAAGATTACCTCCTTTATTTAAAGTCAACAAATTGAGGACATCAATCATATCTACAAAACATCTTCATAGCACCACTTATATCAGTGTTTTACTGAATAACTGGGGACTATAGCCTAGTCATGTTGATAGTCAATACTATCACAGTATCAAATATTTGTGAGGTACAATGGTAGACACCGTGGGAATTGCTACAGTGATGAACCTGCATTCAAATAAGAATGGATTTCCCCAAGTGAAGATCCCTATTGTACACAGTTCAGTTCAGTTCAGTTCAGTTCAGTTGTGTCAAACTTTATACAACTTCATGGACTGAGGCATGCCAGACTTCCCTGTCCATAACCAACTCCTGAAACTTGCTCAAACTCATCCTTCAAGTCAGTGATACCATCTTACCATCTCATCTGTTGTCTCCTTCTCCTCTTGCCCTTCAATCTTTCCCATCATCAGGGTCTTTTCCAATGAGTCAATTCTTCACATCAGGTGACCAAAGTATTGTATTTCAGCTTCAGCATCAGTCCTTCCAATGAATATTCAGTCCATAATATTCCAACTATTCTGTAAAGTGACTATATAATGAAAACCAATGTGAAATAATAAGGGAAAAGATCCCACATAACTTATGGATCAAGATCTTTTTCGTGTGACCTTCCCTGACCTTCCTTAATTACTGCTTCTGAAATCTAATATCTTCCCTATGGAATTCAATTAAGGAATACATATTGTGTTCAACCAAAAATATTAAGCTGTCATACTGAGCTATCTTATGAGTACTCTTACTCTTCACCTAGTTAAGCTCCTTGAAGAAAGTAAACATGTAGTGTTTGGATCCTCCTTCCTTCTCCTACCATGCATTTTTGGGACATGATGAGTTTGCTAATATTAAGTACAAGGCTTAGGCTCAGTATACTATTGATTTAAACCATTTTTTACAAAAATATTTAAAATTCTTAGGAACTCTTACATAGGGTATATGTTATATTTGTCAAAAATAGGAATTAAAACAGACCCCACTCTGTGTTCCTATTCAATAAGTTTTCATGACCTTTCATATAAACCCTTCTCCCTGCAGATGAACTGACATACGCCAAGAACTGTACAGGGCTACACTGAGACTCCTGAACTTGACGTTCTAGGACTTCTTCCTGAGAATGTCGTTACTAATCAAAAGAGCTCTACTAATGGAGTATAAACTGACAGAGTCTTTTATGGAGTCATAAAACCTTTTAATATGTACTTCAGGGGCTTCTAATCTTCCCAGTAACATAGTAAATATAATGAACATAAAAATTATCTTTGCAGCTGTTGTGTGTGTCAGTAGCAATAATAAACTCTCAGCACTGCAGAAGACCAAAAAAGCATCTGGTATTTTGATTCACCCAATTTAATCACATAGAGTTTAAACATTTAGTATTTTACAAGTTTGTTTATTGATTTTCAAGGCTTTTGCAAGATTATGTGAAATCCCATGGAATACACAGTTAGCATGGACCCATTCTGCTCATCCCACAGTCTTAGACACATTGCCAAAAGCACTCATGTGTAGCCTCAGGAAGAGATTTAGCATTAGAAAGCACAGAGCTTTGAGTGAAGGAAAGAAATTAGATGGTGGATTTTTTTTTAATTTGTAAGAGTAAGAAAATTTTAATCACAACATTAATAAGCCACATTAATAGAATTTTTTTCTAGCCTCTAACTTTTAATCTGCAAGTATTATTTTGATAATGCTTACAGAAATGTACTAGTAGGAACACCAGTGATACTTTTTTTTTCTATGGAAGAGATCTAAAATCAGACTTTTAGACATAATACTTTTTATAAATCTTAATCATTTTTCATTTCTTGTTTTGAGATTTTTTTAACATAAAAAACAATAAATTTGATTATAAAGATTGCAATCTGATGAACATATTCAGAAAGTAAAAAAATAAAATAAAAATCTATAGCTGTAGTCTAGATTCCCTGTTTGCAGATTTTGGTGGCTTCCTCTGGATGACTACTTTACAGCACTATGGACTGTAAGATGGAAGTGTTTTCCACATCCTGAACTTTAATGGTGCTAACTAACTGTTTTTTAGTACTAAACACCTCTCATTATATTCATATGTTTAATATCTAGAAAATATTAAGGTAAATGTTTTATATTTTCTTTAAATTTTTATTCATATTATATGCCTTTTATATTAAAAAGCAGCATTTGCCCAAAGATTATGTAGTTTGCTTGCTAGCACTACACTAAGCTAAGGAGTTCAAAACCCAAATAAGACATGGTTCAGTTTAGTTCAGTCGCTCAGTCGTGTCCAACTCTTTGCGACCCCATGAATTGCAGCACGCCAGGCCTCCCTGTTCATTACCATCTCTCGGAGTTCACTCAGACTCACATCCATCGAGTCAGTGATGCTATCCAGCCATCTCATCCTCGGTCGTCCCCTTCTCCTCCTGCCCACAATCCTTCCCAGCATCAGAGTCTTTTCCAATGAGTCAACTCTTCGCATGAGGTGGCTAAAGTACTGGAGTTTCAGCTTTAGCATCATTCCTTCCAAAGAAATCCCAGGGCTGATCTCCTTCAGAATGGACTGGTTGGATCTCCTTGCAGTCCAAGGGACTCTCAAGAGTCTTCTCCAACACCACAGTTCAAAAGCATCAATTCTTTGGCACTCAGCTTTCTTCACAGTCCAACTCTCACATCCATACATGACCACAGGAAAAACCATAGCCTTGACTAGATGGACCTTAGTCAGCAAAGTAATGTCTCTGCTTTTGAAAATACTATCTAGGTTGGACATAACTTTTCTTCCAAAGAGTAAGCCTCTTCTATTTTCATGGCTGCAGTCACCATCTGCAGTGATTTTGGAGCCCCAAAAAATAAAGTCTGACACTGTTTCCCCATCTATTTCCCATGAAGTGATGGGACCAGATGCCATGATCTTCGTTTTCTGAATGTTGAGGTTTAAGCCAACTTTTTGCTCTCCTCTTTCACTTTCATCAAGAGGCTTTTTAGCTCCTCTTCACTTTCTGCCATAAGGGTGATGTCATCTGCATATCTGAGGTGATTGATATTTCTCCCGGCAATCTTGATTCCAGCTTGTGTTTCTTCCAGCCCAGCGTTTTTCATGATGTACTCTGCATATAAGTTAAATAAGCCTTGACATACTCCTTTTCCTATTTGGAACCAGTCTGTTGTTCCATGTCCAGTTCTAACTGTTGCTTCCTGACATGCATACAGATTTCTCAAGAGGCAAAAAGAATGATTCCTTTAAACAATGGTGAATGAAAGGATGTACCTGTTTCTTTTCCAACATTCTCTCTGAGCAGTTCAGTTCAGTCGTTCAGTCATGTCCGACTCTTTGCAACCCCATGGACTGCAGCATGATGGCTTCTCTACCCATCACCAGCTCCTAGAGCTTGATCAAACTCATATCCATCAAGTTGGTGATGACATCCAACTATCTCATCCTCTGTCCTCCTCTTCTCCTCCTGACTTCAATCTTTCCTAGCATCAGGGTCTTTTAAATGAGTCAGTGCTTCCCATCAGTTGGACAAATTATTGGAGTCTCAGATTCAGCATCAATTCTTTCAATGAATATTCAGGACTTATTTCCTTTAGAATGGACTTGTTGAAACTCCTTGCAGTCCAAGGGACTCTCAAGAGTCTTCTCCAACACCACAGATCAAATGCATCAATTCTTCAGTGCTCAGCTTTCTTTATAGTCCAACTCTCACATTCATACATAACTACTGGAAAAACCATAGCTTTGACTAGACGGACCTTTGTTGGCAAAGTAGTGTCTCTGCTTTTCAATATGCTGTCTAGGTTGGTGATAACTTTTCTTCCAAGGAGTAAGCTTTTTTTAATTTTATGGCTGCAGTCAACATCTGCAGTGATTTGGGGGCCCCCAAGAAATAAAGTCTCTCAGTGTTTCCACTGTTTCCCCATCTATTTGCCATGAAGTGATGGACCAGCTGCCATAATCTTCATTTTTTGAATGTTGAGTTTTAAGCCAGATTTTTCAGATTTTTCATTCTCCTCTTTCCTTTCTTCAAGAGACTCTTTAGTTCTTCACTTTCTGCCATAAGGATGGTGTCATCTGTATATCAGAAGTTAGTGGTATTTCTCCCAGGAATTTTGATTCCAGCTTGGGCTTCATCCAGCCCAGCATTTTGCATGATGTACTCTGCATATAAGTTAAATAAGCAGGGTGACAATATACAGCCTTGATGTACTCCTTTCCTGATTTGGAACCAGTCTGTTGTTCTATGCCCAGTTCTAACTGTTGCTTCTTGACCTACATACAGATTTCTCAGGAAGCAAGTAAGGTGGTCTGGTATTCCCACCTCTTTAAGAATTTTCCACAAATTGTTGTGATCCACAGTCAAAGGCTTTGGCATAATCAATACAGCAGAAATAGATGTTTTTTTGGAACTATCTTGCTTTTTTTTTTTAATATAAATTCGTTAATTTTCATTGGAGGTTAACTACTTTGCAGTATTACTTTGCCAACAAAGGTCCATCTAGTCAAGGCGATGGTTTTTCCAGTGGTCATGTATGGATGTGAGAGTTGGACTGTGAAGAAAGCTGAGAGCCAAAGAATTGATGCTGTTGAACTGTGGTGTTGGAGAAGACACTTGAAAGTCCCTTGGACTGCAAGGAGATCCAACCAGTCCATTCTGAAGGAGATTAGCCCTGGGATTTCTTTGGAAGGAATGATGCTAAAGCTGAAACTCCAATACTTTGACCACCTCATGTGAAGAGTTGACATTAAAAAAGACTCTGATGCTGGGAGGGATTGAGGGCAGGAGGAGAAGGGGACGACAGAGGACGAGATGGCTGGATGGCATTACTGACTCGACGGACATGAGTCTGAGTGAACTCCGGGAGTTGGTGATGGACAGGGAGGCCTGGCATGCTGTGATTCATGGGGTTGCAAAGACCCGGACACGACTGAGCGACTGAACTGAACTGACTGATTGTATTGGTTTTGCCATACATCAACATGAATCCGCCACAGGTATACACATGTTCCCCATCCTGAACCCCCCATCCTGAACTCCCCTCCCACCTCCCTCCCCATACCGTTCCTCTGGGTCATCTCAGTGCACCAGCCCCAAGCATCCAGTATCATGCATCAAACCTGGACTGGCGATTCATTTCATATATGATATTATACATGTTTCAATGCCATTCTCCCAAATCATCCCACCCTCTCCCTCTCCCACAGAGTCCAAAAGACTGTTCTATACATCTGTGTCTCTTTTGCTGTCTTGCATACAGGGTTATCGTTACCATCTTTCTAAATTCCATATATATATGTTAGTATACTGTATTGGTGTTTTTCTTTCTGGCTTACTTCACGCTGCATAATCGGCTCCAGTTTCATCCACCTCTTTAAAACTGATTCAAATGTATTCTTTTTAATGGCTGAGTAATACTCCATTGTGTATATGTACCACAGCTTTCTTATCCATTCATCTGCTGATGGACATCTAGGTTGCTTCCATATCCTGGCTATTATAAACAGTGCTGCAATGAACATGGAACTCTCTTGCTTTTTTGATGATCCAACGGATGTTGGCAATTTGATCTCTGGTTCTTCTGCCTTTTCTAATTCCAGCTTGTACATCTGTAATTTCATGGTTCATGTACTGTAGAAGCCTCGTTAGGAGAATTTTGAGCAATACTGTGCTTTTCTCTCTGAACAGGAATTCCAAGAGTATGTGCTTAAGATTATTATGTATTTCCCTGGGAGTAGATCGACTAAGGTCCATCTAGTCAAGGCTATGGTTTTTCCTGTGGTCATGTATGGATGTGAGAGTTGGACTGTGAAGAAGGCTGATCGCCGAAAAATTGATGCTTTTGAAGTGTGGTGTTGGAGAAGACTCTTGAGAGTCCCTTGGACTGCAAGGAGATCCAACCAGTCCATTCTGAAGGAGATCAACCCTGGGATTTCTTTGGAAGGAATGATGCTAAAGCTGAAACTCCAGTACTTTGGCCACCTCA
>SJYT01073494.1:140832-182394 GCA_006410635.1 Cephalophus harveyi | reverse complement strand
AGTACTTTGGCCACCTCATGCGAAGAGTTGACTCATTGGAAAAGACTCTGATGCTGGGAGGGATTGGGGGCAGGAGGAGAAGGGGACGACCGAGGATGAGATGGCTGGATGGCATCACGGACTCGATGGATGTGAGTCTGAGTGAACTCCGAGAGATGGTGATGAACAGGGAGGCCTGGCGTGCTGCGATTCATGGGGTCGCAAAGAGTCGGACACGACTGAGCGACTGAACTGAGATCTTAAAGAATCCACATGCAATGTGGAAGACACAGGTTCAATCCCTGGGTCAGGAAGATCCCCTGGAGAAGGAAATGGTTACCCAGTCCAGTATTCTTTCCTGGAGAATTCCATGGAGAGAGGAGCCTGGCAGACTGAAGTTCATGGTGTCGCAAAGAGTCAGACACAACAGAGTGACTAATACTTTCACTAATATAAATAACGGTAAACAGACTTCCAATAGTTGAAGTTTACAGAGAGATAGCAGATTTTTTTTTAGTCTAGATAACACTTTGAAAAAGAAAAATAGTGTAAAGTGACTAAAGTGTTAAAGAAGAATTTACTTTCTCCACCTTTTAGAGAGATATGTACTTTTTTCCAATATCTGTCCTTGCTTCCCCCCTCCACTAAAAGTCAAAAGCCAAAACATTTTGCTTCTTGAATTTCATTTGTTGTTTTTTTTTTCTTCTTCTTCTTCTTCTTTTTTTTAAGATAATGTTCTGCAGAGATGTGTTGGTTCTTGGTGTGTGCCAACTGCTGTTTTGATAGTGCTCATGTTCTATGTCCAAAGATAAAAGATTGTTCTCTCTGCTTGAGGTAGCCAGGATAGCTATTGTTGCTCCCTGTCAAGATTAACCAATCTGAAATATTCTTGTTAAGAAGAAATAGAAAGATTTGACACCCAAAGTAAATTCGCTTTCAGTCTCCACAGGATATCCTACATATCTAGTTTTCTTACATATAGGAATTGATCATTTTCTCTGGAAAAGTAAAAAGTAAGAATTTAAAAACTGACTTAAAATGACATTCAGGTGTTTGTAGGGCAGGAAGGAATAACAATGGACTAAAGAGAGGATGTCACCTTTCCTGAGGTAATGATAGGAGAGTGTGGACTGTAAATACAGCAGGATGAATTTAGGTTTCCACGTGAGGGGAAGTTTACTATGAAGATAGGAGGCTCTGTTCTTCCTGATTGTCCATCTGTCCTGAATAATTAATGTGTAATCCTGCTTACTAAATGGCAAATGAGTAAGATATTAACAAGATGTTTCACAAGTTAACATGAATCCCTCCACACCATACAAGTTGAGTAATTGATAATTTTTGTAATGAGATTGGAAAACGTCTGGCTAATAAGCCACCTCAATCACATATCTAGGAAATAAAGAGCTTTAATAATAAGAGAGTTGGTAAAACTTTGTGTGATTTCAACATAGTTGACCATTTGTAGAACTCAGTAAATTCTTAAAAAAAAAAAAAAAGAGTCAAGCCGCCTGCTTGACAATGTAGAGAAAGAAAAAAGAAAATCTTAAGAAAATAGTTTTCACCTGCAGTCAAGAATCTAAGACTACTGATTATCTGATAATCACAAATTTTGCAGAACTAAAAAGTCAAAATTATTTTTCTCATGCTAAAGTTAGTAAAAGCAAAAACCAGCAAACAAGAAAAGGATAAAAATTGGATTAAAGAAGACATGAAAAAAATAAGTCTAACCTGTCAGGCATCTCTCAAATATTTTACTGATCAGAAGTAATTTGCTCCACCATCTCAGATGTAGCTTGAGGGGAACTGATTTGTTATGCTTCAACATCTTAGACTGAGAAACTGGGTAGAACCCTGAGGCCTGCAATTGAAAGATAAATGCTGTAAGAGCAAATGCAGTTTCAATAACCCTTCCTCTATTATGTATCTGGCTATGTTTCTATCCCAGGTTACAACCAGAAATTGAATTAGCTAGTTAATAACTAAAATAAATGCCAGGTAAAAACATAAGGTTTTTAACTGCTCAGTGAAGACCTAGATATTCATAATTGCACCAATATAAAGTAGACATTTAATGTACTGGAATTCCCCAAAAAAGGAGTATGTGTTTTGCCCCACTGAGGCCAGTCAAAGGGGACAAAAAAATATGGACATTCTCCCAGGATATAGAACTTGGAGCACCTTGGAAGACCAGGAACAATTTTCACTCATTTGGAAGATACTCCTTGTTATTTTAGCCCAACAAAATTTGAAATTTTATATAGAGCAGTGCTATCTTATAATCCAACTTCAAAGATGTTCCCCAGTGAACCACTTCTTCCAGCATTCATGCCTTTTTGTGATCCTGTCCATATTTAATCTGAGATGCCCCAGTGACTAGTTTTAACTCAAAGGATGCCATGGAAGTGATATTGTAACAGTTCTGAGCCTAAACTTTAAGAGGGCTTGGAAGAACCTCCTAGAAAGCCCTGAGACTCCATGTAAAAATCTCATCTACCTCACTGGAGGGACCACATAAAAAGATAGTGAAAAGAATAAGTAAGATACCAGATGAATAAATGCCCTGTTACAGAAAGGGAGAGATAGTAAGTATTCTAAAATACAGTGTAGCCTCCAGGTGATTCCCTCATCAGTTGCCATCAAACTGCAACCAACAGAGAGAAAACATGTGAGGTCAACAGAATTATGAAATATAATAAAGTGATTGCTTTAATCCACTAAGTGTTAGGGTGTTTTTGTAAGCAGTAATAGATAACTGAAGCAGAAGTTGCCTCTTGTTTCATTTGTTTAAACTTCTAAATAAATGTTATTACTGTGGTTAGCATGTTTATCATCCCAGATTACATGGAAGAATCTTTGAATCAGTTTAAATTAATCATTTAGGAATAAGCTATAGACTGTGTGAAACCACATTTAGACAAGACTGATTAAAATGCTTACCACCCATTGATCCTGGAAATGGAGCTGAGGGCAACATCTAGACATGCGTTGGGATTGTGGGAAAGATTGTTAGAGTACATTTGGTTTTATGTGAAACAGTTACAATATGCTATGAGGAAAAAGCCCACTTGAAATAATTTGTATGAGGAAAAAGAGTGATTATTGCAGGTAGTAAGGAAAGAGAATAATTGTATGTTTACTTTTTCTATCATTACTTGCCTACTTTTTCTGGTAAATGAACTCTCTTTGGTTGAAACCTATTGTACTTGGGTAATACAGATATCCTAACACCACCACAGGGTCCTGTGCTTCTAAGGAAGACTGTTAAAGTAGGAGTTGCTTATCTAAGAGAACGTGAGTCTGAGACGGTGCCATCCTGCTTGACTACCATTTAGGGAGAGTGTGAGAGAGAAGGAAGACCATTCTGAGGAATGAAATATGTATTGAGGATAGATGGAAGAAGAAAGGAAAGGAGAAAGAGACAGAAAGAAAGGAGGAAAAGAGAGGGGGGAAGAAGGGAGAATGGGAGAGAGAACGGAGGGAGGAAGAAAGAAAAGAGAAACAAGGGGTGGGAGTGGAGAGCAAAAGATCCATTAAGGCCATTAAAACACCAAATAGGTAATACTTAGTCTTCCCAGGAATATGATTTAATAAATTCTACTCCTCCTCCTTCTTCTTTCTTTATTGTTGTTATTATGATTATTGGTGTTATTTGCTTTTGAGTTGTTTGCTTCTCATTTTTCATGAAAAGAGTATGACTAAAGTTGGCATTCCCACAAAATTTTACTACAATTTTCCTAGAAAATCAACTACACTTGCTATACTAAACAAGTGAAATGTAAATAATCTGAACCTTCTCCTTTTCCTGGGAGAGGTATTATAGAAGGTCATATCCTGTGATCTTTCCCAATTCCATAATGATTCCTAAGAACTCTTTCTCACATAATTTTCAACTTTCACCCTGGAATCTGCCTCAGCAAGCGTCTAACCTCCTGGGCTAGGTTCCATCATAGCTCAATTTCAGGGAGGCTTGTGTATCAAGGAGAGCACTATCAGCCCAAAGGCAGGGGCAAGTTTGGCTTAAAACTAGGGAATCATGCGACATAACCCAGCCTGCAAACTGAGAGTAGAATTATTAGGATTGAGAGAAAAATAATGAAAGCCTTTTGCAAAGCTTAGGGAATTAGAGCTAAGTCATGGACAGGTGACCTAAAGTTACAATAAGGTGGTGAGCAGAGCTCTAAAAGCTGGATAACAAATAAAATAAAAGGGGGTAAATCACCATCATAGGATCAGAGGCTGTAAGGGTTCAATCCAAAGGAATCTTGCTGGAAAGATGCCTGTCGCCCCCCTCAGAGTATGTGTTTGTGTGTGCCTGCATATGCAAATGCATATGTGCCCACACACACATAGGTATAAGGAAGATGTCATGAAGATTATCACAATGAAGTAAAACCACAACTGCCTTATTAAAGGGGAAACATTTATACCTGTTAAATGTCCTATTCATGTTGACATATGGCAAAAACACTCTTACAATATTGTAAAGTAATTATTCTCAAATTAAAACGAATTAATTGTTAAAAAACTAGGAAAGAAACACATCAAGGCTGTATCTTGTCATCTTACTTATTTAACTTACAAGAGAACACCATGTGAAATGCCAGGCTGGATGAAGCAAAATCTGGAATCAAGATTGGCAGAAGAAATAGCAATAACCTCAGATATGCAGGTGATTGCTATGCAGGTTATATGCAGCAATAACCTCAGATATGACACCACCCTTATGGCAGAAATGAAAAGGGAAATAAAGAGTCTCTTGATGAAGGGGAAAGAGGAGAATGTAAAATCTGGCTTAAAGCTCAACATTCAAAAAACTAAAAGCATGGTATCCGGTCCCATCACTTCATAGCAAATAGATAGGGAAACAATGGAAAGTGACAGACTTTATTTTATTGGACTCCAAAATCACAGTGGATGGTGAATACAACCACAAAATTTAAAGATGCTTTCTTCTTGGAAGAAGAGCTGTGACAAACCTAGACAGAGTATTAAAAAGCAGAGACATTAGTTTGGTGACAAATGTCAGTATAGTCAAAGCTATAGTTTTCCAATAGTCATGTACTGATGTGAGAGTTGGACCATAAACTAGGCTGAGTGCTAAAAAATTGATGCTTTCAAACTGTGGTGTCGCAGAAGACTCTTGAGAGTCCCTTGGATTCAAGATCAAACTAGTCAATTCTAAAGGAAATCAACCCTGAATATTCTTTGGAAGGACTGATGCTGAAGCTGAAACTCCAATACTTTGGCCACCTGTTGACAGGAACTGACTGATTGGAAAAGACCCTGAAGCTGGCAAAGATTGAAGGCAGGAGGAAAAGGGGACGACAGAGAATGAGATGGTTAGGTGGCAACACTGACTCAATGGACATGAATTTGAGCAAGCTCCTGGAGATGGCAAAGGACAGGGAGGCCTTGCATGCTGCAGTCGATGGGTTCACAAAAGTCTGACGTGACTGACAACTGAAAAACAGCAACAAAGACATACATGAGCTTCCCAGGTGGCACTAGTGGTAAAGAATCTGGTTGCCAGTACAGGAGATTCTGAAGAAGAGGATTCAGTCTGCTTATTGGGAAGATCCCCTGCCTGGAGATGGGCATAGCAACCCACTCCAGTATTCTTGCCTGGAGAATCCCATGGACAGAGAAGCCTGGTGGGCTATATAGCCCTTAGGGTCACAAAAAGTCAAATACGACTGAAGCGACTTAGCATGCATGCACTCAAAGACAAACATACTCTGAAATAAAGGTGAAAAATCTCAGTAAGCCGTTTTATTAAAAAGGAGGGAAAATCTGAACCTTTTGGCTTTACTTTATAAGCAAGTATTTTCCAAAGTGTGCTCCAAGGAACACTATTCTCACATCACTCACCACAACAATAATACATAAGACTGGGAAACAACACATAACACCAGGCTTCCCTTAGTTCCACAATAGACATAAAAACATTAAAACTGGTAAGAAGTTTTGCACTGAAAAGACCATTTAACATTTGCTAACCGGAGATAACTCATTCAGCAGATACTAAAATTTCAGAGAATCAGTCCATTAACATTTGCTCTGGGAGAAGATCAGTCTATTGAATGCTTCCCATGAAAGTTTTATAACTTAGTCTAAATTATCTTCACAGACTTTTTACCTACTCTATACTTACAGAAAAATACTTGTCGAATCGCACTGACCCATGTCAAATCCTAAGTGGGACATACACTTTTATGCCACTTTGCCTTTCTTATAGCCAATAATAATAGCTTTAACCGCACTTCAATTGAGCTCAAAATTCTACTTCCTCTGTGAGGTCTCTCCCAGCTCCTCATTCAACTAAATACAAAGTAGTGCTTGGATTTCTTTGAAGCACTAATTGACCTAATATTAGCATTATTTGTTGAGTTACAAAATCTTTGTAAGCAAGATTATAAATTTATCTCCTTATTCTCTGATGCCCAATAGAGTAATAAGAATAGATGAGGAAATCCATAAGTATTATGTTGAAGTAAATTGAATTATACAAAGTAAGACTTAGGTACTTACTAAATGGGAGCATTGTACAATGATGACGTGAGAAAGAAACTTTGTGTGGTAAAGATATAATGATATGATTTTGGACCCAGGCATAGAAGCTTTTTACTATTTCCTATCAGATTAAAGCAGAGATTTGAACAGTGCCAGACTTTATTTTTTTGGGCTCCAAAATCACTGCTGATGGTGACTGCAGCCATGAAATTAGAAGACGCTTACTCCTTGGAAGAAAAGTTATGTCCAACCTAGATAGCATTTTCAAAAGCAGAGACATTACTTTGCCGACTAAGGTCCGTCTAGTCAAGGCTATGGTTTTTCCTGTGGTCATGTATCTTTGGCCACCTCATGCGAAGAGTTGACTCATTGGAAAAGACTCTGATGCTGGGAGGGATTGGGGGCAGGAGGAGAAGGGGACGACCGAGGATGAGATGGCTGGATGGCATCACTGACTCAATGGATGTGAGTCTGAGTGAACTCCGGGAGATGGTGATGGACAGGGAGGCCTGGCGTGCTGCGATTCATGGGGTCGCAAAGAGTCGGACACGACTGAGCGACTGAACTGAACTGAACTGATCAGATTAAAAAATAAGGGCTTCCCAAGTGGCACTAGCAGTAAAGAACCCACCTGTCAATGCAGGAGACTCAGGAGATGTGGGTTCAATACCTGGGCTGGGATGATCCCCTGGAGGAGGAAACGGCAACCTACTGCAGTATTCTTGCCTGGAGAATCCCATGGACAGTGGAGCCTGAAGGGCTACAGTCCATACGGTCACATGGAGTCAGACAGTTGAAGCGATTTAGCATCAGAGGCAATCCATGGACTCCTCAAGGTTAATCAAGTTGGCTCATTATATTCCCTTGAGATAATCTAGCATCATCTCTTATAGCACTTTATCAAATCAGAAAAGCTGGAAATGACACTTTCTGTTCATTGAACCATCAGAAATTTTCCAGTGCTATCTCTGACTCTCAAATTCTTCATCCCATAATGCTCTTCTGGAACCAATGAGACATTCTAGCCTACTGTAGAAGTTACCCCTTTCATCAATGTAATAAAAAAAAATCTTCCTTCAAAATTAATGGGGAATCTTTTATTGATTCATATGCAAAAATTCAATGGGAAGAATTTTGCCTGTGATTGATAAGGCACAAGATGACACAGGAAAAAAATCTTCAGACTTATTGAGGCAGATAGTCCTGAGCTGAATCCATGTCCCCCTGATTATCGGCTATGTAATAAATACTAGGATAGTTACTTGCCTCTCTAAATTTACTTTCTTCTTTCATAGAATGAAAACAATAACAGTAATTTTGCATATTATTACATGAATTAAATGAGAGATTATGTGTAAATTGCCTTACATCTAGACTACCTTATGCCAGATATTTTCTATATATGGAAATGGATTTTTAGTTGTATAATGACACAAACTTGCAACATATAAACTTTAGGTGAGTGTGTAGGAATGCTAGTCACTATGAATTTTAAAATGAATATTTTTCCTTTTTCAAGACACAAGTACATAATCAGGTAATTATCAAGTATATAAGATGTAATGATAATAGAAGTGATTATAGAGCTACTTTGAGTAATAAAATAACACAAAGAATAGTTAATTATTGGGGTCTATTTAGCACTCTTTTCTACTTGCCTCTTGAACTAATTGAGAAATACAACAAAGAAGAAAATAAATAAAAGTGAAAATATATCCCTTTAGTAATGATAAAAGATGTGTGGTTGTGGTGAGCTTGCTAAGTGAATCCCACATTTAGACAGAATTACCCAGTCATAAAAGCTGTGGTCACCTCTAGGAAAGGGACCTTGATACTCTGCTTATGAATGTCCCAGAGCAGTGATAATTACAAATTTGCACCTGGCAGGCTGAATTCCAAGGAAGGAAGGAAAAAGGGGACTTTTAAGCCATCATCATTCTTTCAAACTTTTACCAAGTAATAATTCCCACCTTCCTTGGGTAGAATGCATACAGAGAAGAAAGAGGCTAGAATAGCTCACTAGATTTTCCTCCACCTTACAACAGGGAAGAATTTTCTTCCTAAAGATGATCTAATCTATTTAGATAGGATGACCATACATCTGTATCTGATGGCACTTTCCTGGTTCACACCTGTTTTCCCGGTGTAATTATTAATTGTATTCCTTTCTACTCTCAAAAAAGTCCAAGATTGTTCCAAAAATAATTTGCCTGACAAATTATTATCATTGTAATTTGGGAAGATAAGGCAGATTTTTCTGGAGGTAGAAATTTTGGCACAGCCTTTGAGAAAGAATAAGAGTTACTGAGATCAATAGATAAGAAATGGAGCTATTGGAAAAAGGAAATGGGAAGGGATGGTAGGAGAGAAATACAAACCTCAGGAAAGCTTGGAGGAAGAATCTGGAGCAAGGAAAAATGTGGGTGTTGAAGAAATTATATAAATGGATATAATGTTGGAGCATCTAATGTATGCAGAAACAGTAAGAAACTGAATCCAGGTACAATTGCTGAGGAGAATAGGGGTGGGTTTTTTTTTTTTTTTTTTGCTACATTATGGGGTTTTATAGCAAATTAAAATATCATTAATTTTCACATTCAACATAGCTTCAATGTCTGACTTTTAAGAACCTCCTCTCTAAAGATGGATGCATTATAACTGATTTCCTCTATTATTCCTGTATTATATATAGCGTGCTTCCTAGATAAGCAGAAAATTACTATTTTTTCTATCTCTTAAAACATACTGTCAAACACTTAGCACTGTATGAACAATTTTTTTCCTAGAATAATTTTATAGTTGATAGCATAGTCTTTAAAGATGATATACTCAATTGAAGAGTTTAATATTATGGAAAATTGTTTTCTCATAGGAAAAAACACCAAGGTACTCCAATACATACACTTATGTTTTGACACAAATCATCATCCATTTAGGTAATTTGGGATATGTATTTTGGGGGGTATATTTGGGAATCAAATCATAAAATTCAGTGATATATTTTCTATGTTTGTGCAAGAAATTCCCAAGAAATCTTAAAAAAAAAAAACCTGAAAACAAAGTATAATTTTTATTTTAAACAAAATTATGTCTTTCAATGAAATTTCACCTTTCACATTTACCAAGTAATAAATTCCACCTTAAAAGTATGCAATAACTCAACAGTTAGAATGGTGGGATACTTCTCATTTTTACATTGCTCTGAAAGTTGAAAGTGAAAATCATTCAGTCATGCCTAACTCTTTGCGACTCCATGGACTATACAGTCCTTGGAATTCTCCAAGCCAGAATACTGGAGTGGGTCACCTTTCCTTTCTCCATGAGATCTTCCAAACCCAGGGATCAAACCCAGGTCTACCGCATTGCAGGCAGTTTCTTTACCTGTGGAGCCACTGGGGAAGCCCAAGAATGCTGGAGTGGGTAGCCTATCGCTTCTCCTGGGGATTTTCCCAACCCAGGGATTGAACTGGGGTCTCCTGCCTTGCAAGAGGATTCTTTACCAACTGAGCTATCAGGAATCACATTGTTCTGTAGTTTCAAATTATACTTTTTCTGGTGGTTCAGTCACTAAGTTGTGCCCAACTCTTGCGACCACATGTTCTATAGCCGACCCAGGCTCCTCTGCCCATGGGATTTCCCAGGCAAGAATACTAGAGTGGGTTGCCATTTCCTTCTCAAGGGACTTTCATGACCCAAGGTTCGAACACACACTGACCTGCATCGCAGTCCGTCTCCTGCATTGCAAGTGGATTCTTTCCTGCTGAGCTGCCAGAGAGGCCCTATACTCCTGAGTTCCAACTAATCTACTAGATATTTTAGGTATGTTATCATTTTATTATTCATGACAATCCTATAAGATGTATATCTTAAGTTTTAAAATGAGTAATTTTAGACACGAGGTACACAAAATTTAACCAAAATTATGCCACCAACAACTGACAGAATTCGATTTTAAGTCAAAATGCTTACTGCAAAATCCAATGATCTTTTGAATAGACATTTCCTTCTTTACACTAACAAGATAATTTTGGACTCAAAACAAAGAATAAATATGTAGTTTTATTTAATCATAATTTCAACTTGAGCCATTTTTTAATCATTTCATTTATGGGACAGTCAAGTTAGTCAGAGCTGATCAAACAATGATTTAATCAAATCCCGGTGAAATCGGCTTTAAACCTGTAAGCGTAAACTATAGCCTCTTATTCCCAGCAAATCTCCTTTCCATAACTTTTAAACTCCTGTACAAAGGCAAACAAAAAGAAGTGGAAGTATTTCCACTGTTTATGTTTTACTTTTCTAAAGCATTGTCTTTTGTCTACTGGTGTCTATAGTTACCTTCATTGATACATCTCTGTTTAGAATAGTGAAAAATGACACACCTCTTTTGCTACTCACTCCTTTTCAATTTCACATCATCTTAATTTATAAATCCTTTTTGATTGAGGAAAAAACATGACAGATTTAAATTATTCCATGGCACTTATGAGACTGCTCTAGGCTTTAAGTTAATTCATTAATAGTTTCTTTTTTAATTTATTTTCAATTGGTAGATAATTTTTTTTACAATGTTGTGTTGGTTTCTGCCATATATCAACATGAACCAGCAATTGTTGTTCAGTTGCGCAGTCATATCTGACTCTTTGAAACCCCATGAATTGCAGCATGCTAGGATTCTCTGTCCATTACTATCTTCCTGGGTTTGCTCAAATTCATGTCCATTGAGTCAGTGATACTATCCAACTATCTCTTCATCTGTTGCTCTCTTCTCCTCTTGTCCTCAATTTTTCCCAGCAACAGGGTCTTTCCTAATGATTCAGCTCTTCGTATCATGTGCCCAAAGTATTGGAGTTTCAGCTTCAGCATCAGTCCTTCCAGTGAATATTCAGGGTTATTTTCCTTTAAGATTGTCTACTTTTATCTTCTTCTTGTCCAGGGAACTCTCAAGAGTCTTCGCCAGCACCGCAGTTAGAAAGCGTCAATACATCTCACATCCGTACACATCCATACATGACTACTGGAATGTATGACACGTCATACTAGAATCTATGACTACTGGAATGTACCTACAGTCATAGGTATACATATGTCTGCTCCCTCTTGAACCTCCCTCCCACCTCTCACCCCATCCCACCCCATCCCACCCCTCTAGGTTGTCACAGGGCACCAGGTTGAATTCCCTATGCCACAGTGTCCACAATTCTATTCTCTATGCCTGTGTCTCTATTGCTGCCTTAAAAATAGGTTCATCAGTACCACTTTTTAAGATTCCATATACATGTGTTATATGATATTTGTTTTTCTTTTTTTGGACTTACTTCATTCTGTATAATACAGACTAGATTCATCCACTTCATTACAACTGACTTAAGTTCATTTCTTTCTATGGCTGAGAAGGAAATGGCCACCCACTCCAGTATTCTTACCTGGAGAATCCCATGGGCAGAGGAGCCTGGCAGGCTACAGTCCCCAGGGCTGCAAGAGTCAGACACGACTTAGAGACTAAACAACACCACGACAATATTACATTTCATATAAGTACCACAACTTCTTAATCCATTCACCTGTCGATGGATATCTAGGTTGCTTCCATGTCTTGGCTATTGTAAATAGTGCTGCAGTGAACGTTGGGGTACATGTGTCTTTCAGAATTGTGGTTTTCTCAGGGTATATGCACAGTTTTGGGATTGCTGGGTCTTTAAAAGGATTTTCTAATTCTTTTCCATATGAAAAGTTTTCAAGTTAACATTCAAGAAAATAGTTTTTATGTGCCAAGCAGAAAATTTCTCTACACGTTTTCACACAGACAACATTTATACATTATCAGGTTGAGTAACATTTTAGAAAGCATTCACTTCTTCATTTTAAGATTTAACCTTTAGACAATAACAAATTTAAGAGTTTGTAAACCTAGAACTGTAGAAAAGGAATATTAAGATTTTATACTTTTGCAATCTGTGAGTGATTGTACCTTACTATACTGTATTGAAATGTTGGAGACAGGATAGTAAATAATTTACCAAAGACCAAGAGTTGATTTTTTTGAGCTTATTTGTTTATGACAATGCAGGAGATGCAGGTTTGATCCTTGGATCAGGAAGATTCCCTGGAGTAGGAAATGGCAACCCACTCTGGTATTCTTGCCTGGAAAATTCTATGGATAGAAGAACCTGAGGGGCTATAGTTCATGTAGTCTCAAGGAGCCAACACAGGTGAGTGGCTGGGCATGCATGCCAAGTTCCTGGGATCCATAAGAATACATTTCACAGGTGACTTTTCAATGTCTCCCACCTTTAAACCAATGTTTATCTTAGCATATTTAACTTGTATCCTCCTGGTCTATTTTAATCTGTACTTTTGCTTCTTCACAGTGTCTCTCATTCAAAATACTCTAGAAATGCAAATCTATAAATAACTCTTCCAAAGACTTCTTCCTTTATACTCTAATAATCCAAAAGTGAATTATTTAAGTCTTTTGTAAGGAGCCAATTTGACACACTTTTAGCTATTTCTTCCCAAGATTCCACTCTGAGCCATCTTACAGTTATTTTTAATAGGGGATGAAAACATGGACACAGGACTCAGTTAGAGTCCCACTAATGATTAAAAGGTTAACTCCTAATCTTAGCATGCAAACTCCAATATAATCCTGAAACTGTAACAAGAGCTATGCTATTGTCATGTAGAAACAAAACCCAAAATATGGACAATAGCTAATAATATCTGCCTAGGAATTTCTTACCATTTAATAAGTAACAAATATTTGTCAAAGGTATCACACCCTTAAAAAGTTTATTTTCTATTATTTGTGCATCAGTTTTGTTTCTTGTATCTCTTTCACTTCTGTTAGCCATGAAATTACATGCCTACTGATGCAAGGAAACAGAACAAAGAGTCAGTTTCTGGATTTCAGGCAAGCAGTAAGGGTGTATAAAAAGTTGCATAGAAAAAGACAACAACCTCTGCTAAATACCAGAAAATACTTCTTTTGGGGTTATGGAGAGAGCTTTAAGGGAATGAAGAGGTTTTGAAAAGATGAATAAAGTGATTAAGGGGAAGAGAGGAGTCTGAGCCCCACATACCACTGAGAAACACCCTTCCTGCAAAGTTCCAGTTTGGCAAGGTATTACTGAGACCCCTATTTTATGAAGAGCTAATAGAAAGCTGGGACCATGAACTTCCAGATGTTCAAGCTGGTTTTTAAAAACGCAGAGAACCAAACGTCAAATTGCCAACGTTTGGTGGATCATCAAAAAAGCAAGACAGTTCCAGGAAACCATCTATTTCTGCTTTATTGACTATGCCAAAGCCTTTGACTGTGTGGATCACAATAAACTGTGGAAAATTCTTTAAGAAATGGGAATACCAGACCATCTGACCTGCCTCTTGAGAAACCTATATGCAGGTCAGGAAGCAACAGTTAGAACTGGACATGGAACAACAGACTGGTTCCAAATAGGAAAAGGAGTACATCAAGGCTGTATATTGTCACCCTGCTTATTTAACTTATTTAACTACTCTATGCAGAGTACATCATGAGAAACGTGGGGTTGGAAGAAGCACAAGCTGGAATCAAGATTGCCGGGAGAAATATCAGTAACCTCAGTAATGCAGATGACACCACTCTTATGGCAGAAAGTGAAGAGGAACTAAAGAGCCTCTTGATGAAAGTGAAAGAAGAGAGTGAAAAAGTTGACTTAAAGCTCAACATTCAGAAAACAAAGATCATGGCATCTGGTCCCATCACTTCATGGGAAATAGATGGGGAAACAGTGGACACAATGGCTGACTTTATTTTTCTGGGCTCCAAAATCACAGCAGATGGTGATCGCAGCCCTGAAATTAAAAGATGCTTACTACTTGGAAGGAAAGTTATGACCCACCTAGATAGCATTTTCAAAAGCAGACACATTACTTTGCCAACAAAGGTCCGTCTAGTCAAGGCTATGGTTTTTCCAGTGGTCATGTATGGATGTGAGAGTTGGACTGTGAAGAAAGCTGAGAGCCAAAAAATTTATGCTTTTGAACTGTGGTGTTGGAGAAGACTCTTGAGAGTCCCTTGGACTGCAAGGAGATCCAACCAGTCCATTCTGAAGGAGATCAACCCTGGGATTTCTTTGGAAGGAATGATGCTAAAGCTGAAACTCCAGTACTTTGGCCACCTCATGCGAAGAGCTGACTCATTGGAAAAGACTCTGATCCTGGGAGGGATTGGGGCAGGAGGAGAAGGGGATGACAGAGGGTGAGATGACTGGATGGCATCACTGACTCGATGGATGTGAGTTTGAGTGAACTCCTGGTGATGGATAGGGAGGCCTGGCATGCTGCAATTCATGGGGTTGCAAAGAGTCGGACATGACTGAGCGACTGAACTGAACTGAATAGAAAGCTGGAGACCTATGTCTTAGATCTAAATCCCAGAAAGGCAGCAGGTCACCAGTGATGGCTGGTGATATATTTGGGCAGTTTCTCTACTTCTTAGTATGGAATAAAAATAATAGGCTAACTCATGAATATCTGAAAATGGAACACAATTTTGAAGATATTTAAGCAAAAATACTATGTTTATTCTGAGCTTAGGTAAGAGGGTTACAGTTCTTAGCAGAGTCTATGAAGATATTGAATGAGGACCAAGATATAGTTCCTCCATGCAGGTATAAGCATCTCCAGACATGCCAGAAAACATAAGCAATATTCTATATTACTGAGGTTTTCTGGATTTTGCTTATTGTTTACCACCCATGTGATGGAGACCTTAAACAAGTTACAGAAAAATAAGAAAATCTATGTCTTGTTTTATGCATGTGTTTCTGCTTAAAATTGATACTACAAGAAAGTGTTTATCAAGCATGATATTAATCACTATCCTCTTTTATCTAAATTTGTGTTTAATAAATGTATATGATATTCATTATGTATTTACTAGTCATTATGTTAAAAATTTAAATTCATTCTTCAGTGTAATCCTCACAAAAATCTGTTAAGATAGATTTTTATCATAATTGCCAATTTTCTAATGAAGATGAGCATGATTAGAGAGGATGTATAAAAGAGGGTGAGTAAATCGCCTAAAGTCAAAGAGGTAATAAAAACGGAGCTGGTGCTCGTCTATCTTTTTTTGCATCAAACTCATATTTGTTTGATCCAAACTGCTTTCAATTAGTACACAGTGCCAATTTAATGCAGAGAGCAGACACTCCCTTGAAACTTTTTAGAGAGTTTGCCTTATTCCTTGAAAGAGTGCAACTAATTAATTAGGGAAAATCTTCCTCATAGTTTCCATAAGGAAACTTTTTGAAGGCTCACCATTTCCTTCTGTTCTACATTTGTATGTCAGTCCAATAGGCACAAGATCCTCATCACTGACATCATAGTTAAAGTATTCCACCTCATTTTTATGCAGTTTTGTTTACTTTCAATAATAATTAAATTGTCATTACTCTTTATACCCACATGCTGTATCTCTCTGAATGTTCTTCAGTGCCCCTTTCAGTGCTAGAAATTTATTATTAAGGTGTTGTGCCAAATAATTTTAATAATAATTCTCTTCGTTTCATCATAAACTACTCTCGGGTTTTGAGAAAAAAATCGTTCTTATTAAATGCAACTCTATATCATGAATACTGTTCTAGTCCAATTTTCTAAGTAGCAACACAGGGACTATTCATGATATGAATTGAATGGGGTAAAAGGAATACTCAAAACTGATCAGCTGGGAGAAACAAGGTTTATAAGATTAATGACAAGCGAAAGGGGAAAAGATTTGGGAGATAGTTGAAGATTTCTGTGTAAAGCATATTAAGTATATTGTAATTGAGAGATGCTCAATAGGCAGGTAGGGATTTTACTATTGGTCTCCAGAGAGAGGTCAAATCTAAAGTGAAACACAACAAAACAAAATGAACAGATGCTCAGAGTCCAGAATAAAAGAAATTTTCTCTGACCCTTGAGTTAGTGACAGGAAACTCCAAGGTCACTAAAATAACAACTGTTCAATTTATTCTGAGTCTCTTCTTTCTTGTCATCTCTCTGACCAATATTTTTGATCTACTTTTAAAATTTTTAAAACTTAATTCCTCTAACTCATACAATTGAAGAAACTTTCCAGACTGCCAGTACTCAACAATGCAGCAAAAAGGAAAAAACTATATGAGCAACAAAATATTAGAAAGAAATTAGACACAAATCATTAAACTTTTGAAACACACCTAACCAAACTTAAAGTACTTTTTTCTGTAATTAAAGTATAGACACATTTACATTTGATTTAAAAAAAATATCTATGCCTTTTCTTTCCATGTGCTTTGGTTAAAGTGCAATTACTTGAAGATCAATGCATCTAATGCTAATCTAAATAATTGATTATGCCTTTTCTCTTGCTTCTCATTATTACTGAGCTGATATTCTTATACTCAGATATCTGGAAGTTTTAAGCTTAAATGCTCAAAGAAAAATGTCATTTTCAATATTACTAAACTTGAGAAACTACTGCCACCTGAGATTACCCCCATCACAGTAGCTTTCTGTTTCTCTTCTTAATGAAATGATACATGTTGGATTTACCATGAATGCACAAAGGTACCATTAACAATAGAGTTCAATTAATGCTGAAATTTTCAATTTGATTCATACCAAAAAAGCTATAGTGGTTCCTTCTAAAATATTACTAAAACCAGGCACCATTGTAATAACTGCTATAGAAACTCAAAGGGAGGTGTCAGCTATTATTAGGTGAAATTATAACACTGAAGAAATACACGGGTTCAAATTAAAACCTTCCACTATACTCTTGAAAGGAAAAATATAAACTCTTTTAAAAAGAGCTGCAGTGAATGGAACTGAGGTGAGGAAAAGGGAAATAATTTTTTTTCTTATATATTGCCTACTTCAATCTCTCCATTTAAGGAGAGGCTAGGAGCATAACTTTTTGCCAGTCTTAAGATATCTGTTTAATTATTCAAGTGGAAAAAAGAAAGAGTACTCTGGAAACAGACACTCAATGAGGCCATCCTACAAAAGGAAACTCAGGATGCATATTCCTTGTTCACATTCCTACAGAAGCTCTATGAAAAATATGGTCATATCTTACCTGAGATTGAAAAGAACAGATGAATTCTAGCCATTTTCACAAAAAGCTGGACCTTCTTGACTAGTAGTCTCAAACATATGGAGATAGATATGTATGTAGATAGGTGTATATATGTGTATTGTTGTTGTCCAGTCACTCAGTCATGTCTGACCCTTTCCAACCCCATGGACTGCAGCACACCAGGCCTCCTGGTCCATCACCATCTCCATGAGTTTGCTCAAACTAATCTCCCTTGACTGGGTGATGCCATTCAACCATCTCATCTTCTGTCATCCCCTGCTCCTCCTGCCTTCAATCTTTCCCAGCATCAGGGTCTTTTAAAATGAGTCAGCTCTTTGTATCGGATGACCAAAGTATTGAAACTCCAACTTCAGCTTCAGCATCAGTCCTTCCAATGAATATTCAGGATTGATTTCCTTTAGGACTGGCTGGTTTGATCTTGCAATCCAAACGTCTCTCAAGAGTCTTCGCCAACTTCACAGTTCAAAAGCATCAATTCTTCAGCACTCAGCTCAGCCTCCTTTATGGTCCAACTCTCACATCTGTACATAACTACTGGAAAAAAAAAAAAAAAAACATAACTGACTATATGAACCTTTGTTGGTGAAGTAATGGGTTTTTTTTTTTTTTTTAATATTCTGTCTAGATTTGTCATAGCTTTTCTTGCAAGGAGCAAGCATCTTTTAATTTCATGGCCACAGTCACCATCTGCAGTGATGTTGGAGAAGAGGAAAATAAAATCTGTCACTGTTTCCATTGGTTCCCCATCTATTTGCCATGAAGTGATGAGACCAGATGCCATTATCTTAGTTTTTTAAATGTTGAGTTTCAAGTCAGCTTTTTCACTCTCCTCATTCACCTTCATCATTAGGCTTTTTAGCTCCTCTTCACTTTCTATTATAAGGGTTTCTACTATAAGATTATTGAAAATTCTCCCAGTAATCTTGATACCAGTTTCTGCTTCATCTAGCCCAGTATTTCACATGATATACTCTGCATGTAAGTTAAATAAGCAGGGTGGCAATTTACAGCCTTGACATATTCCTTTCCTAATTTGAAACCCGTCTGTTGCTCCATGTTCCATTTTAACTGTTGTTTTTTGACCTACATTCAGGTTTCTCAGGAGGCAGGTCAGGTGGTCTGGTATTCCCATCTCTTTCAGAATTTTCCAGTTTGTTGTTATCCACACAGTCAAAGGCTTTAGTGAAGTCAATGAAGCAAAAGCAGACATTTTCTGGAATTATTTTACTTTTTATATGATCCAACGGATGTTGGCAATTTGATCTCTGGTTCTTCTGCCTTTTCTAAATCCAGCTTGAACATCTGGAAAGTCTTGATTCACATACTGTTAAAGCTTCTCTAGAAGAGTTTTGATCATTACTTTGCTAGCACATGAAATGAGTGCAATTGTTCAGTAGTTTGAACTTTTTTTTGGCATTGCTCTTCTTTAGGATTGAAATCAACAATGATCTATTCCAGTCCGGTGGCCACTGCTGAGTTTTCCATATTTGTGGGCATATTGAGTGCAGCACTTTAACAGCATAATCTTTAGGATTTTAAATACCTCAGCTTTAATTCCATCACCTCCACTAGCTTTGTTGGTAGTAATGCTTCCTAAGGTCCACTTGACTTCACACTCCAGGATGTCTGGCTCTAGGTGAGTGATCACACTATTGTGGTTATCCAGGTCATTAAGATCTTGCTTGTATAGTCTGACTGTGTATTCTCACCACCTCTTCTGAATATCTTCTTCTTCTGTTAGGTCCATACCATTTATGCCTTTATTGTGCCCATATAAAGAGTCTGCAGCTTTTATGTTTTTATTCTTTCAAGCTCACTACCTTTGAGAAATATCTCGTCTTCTCCCAGTTAAGTCTCAAAGGAGATCCAAATGAGAACTTCTAGTAGTATAGCCTCTAAAAAATTTCAAAGCTCACAAGGTAAGGAAGAACTGGACCTCTTCTGTCTGAATAAAAATAGCCTAAAAGCAATCAAAATGATAAGGAAAATATCCTGGGACATAAACCCTATGTGGTTCTCTAATCTGATGATGGTCTACTCTTATTCCTCTCTTTACGGCTACCCATGCTCTTCCTCCCACCTGGAATTTGCTTCATACCCCTCTTGTATCATCCAAAACCAAATTCATTTGTACATCCCATAAAAAAAACACTAACTTAACTCTTCTAACTTCTAGCTTTCTCTCTTCCCTACTTCTGCATTAGTACCTTAATAATATTTTGGCTGTATTTTCTATTTAAATCGTCCACCAGTTAGATCATAAGTACTTTAAGAACAAATTCATGCATCAGTGTCTTGATCATTATGATCTCCAGAGCTCTGATTACTGCCACAGAGAAATCTGTAGTTATCAAAACCAGTAACACAGTGAGTTCTGAATTAACTTCTCTGTTACCAGCTACACAATTTAGGACAAACATCAAAATGTTACTTGCTTCAATGTCTCTTATTTTGAAGGATGAAATATGATCTTTTGTGTAAAATATTATACTTAGCAAATACCTAGCACACAAAAAGAGCTTGATAAATATCAGAAAGTATATGATTCATTCAGTTATTAAGGAAAACATAGATGTGCCAATTTGCACAACTTCAGGGGGACATCATGTACACTACATTTTATGTGAATATCAGGATGGCACACTAATTTTGCATCACATACATATATCACATTGACTACTTTTTTCTTTTACTGCTTTTGCCTGGCTCTGTGCTAAGTTTTAAGAATACGATAATGGAAAAGATACAATTTCACTGCCCTACTGTAAATCACTGTGCATTATAATTTGAGTCTCATTTTATTACCATGAACATGGTAGCCATTCATTTCCCCAGTATTTTAGTGTAGAGTTCTTTATTCTGCAAGAACATGTTGTGACATTACTTTGCTGCCAACAACCAAGTTCAAAGTTTTGATCAGTTCAGTTCAGTTCAGTCACTCAGTCATGTTCGACTCTGCGACCCCATGAATCGCAGCACGCCACGCCTCCCTGTCCATCACCAACTCCCGGAGTTTGCTCAGACTCATGTCCATCGAGTCAGTGATGCCATCCAGCCATCTCATCCTCTGTCGTCCCCTTCTCCTCCTGCCCCCAATCCCTCCCAGCACCAGAGTCTTTTCCAATGAGTCACCTCTTCACATGAGGTGGCCAAAGTTTTGATAGAAGGCTTCAAACAGACATGATCTGCCAGCATGTCTCATTCCTCCCTACTGATTAATATATAAAGAAAAATGAACATGTAAAGCCATGGGGTTCTCCAAGTCCAAAAATGAACACACCTTCAAAAAGAAGTCAGTTTTTTAATTTTTTCCCCCAAAGCTCTTTCATTCAGCTTTGCTTTAAGAGTTGTGAAACATGCCTCATATTGGCTAAACTTTGAGAATTGATCTCTGCTTTCACACAGTTCTTTCTTTTCTTTCAATTTATTTACCTCATGCTATCTCAATCCTATTGGTCCTTTATCTCCAAATAACAGCTTTCTTCAAACTGATATAAACACCACAGGTGTGGTAGACAGTAACAGGTTAATGGTAGAAGATCCTTTTATGTAAGCACAATGGCCACAAAATATCCCTGAACACCACTACTATGTGCAAACAGATAGCCATGAATGCATTCTTTTGAAACTATTCCTTAATTTCAGTTTTATCCAAATACCAATAGCCTTGATCCATGAATATTTAATAGCTTTTCTTATTTTTTCTTTAACTCATCTATTTTAGACACTACTCTTTGGCTACTCTATTGCAAATCCTATTTTTTAAGGTCACAAATAATCTCTGAATTGCCTATTCCAATTATTAAATCTTGGTTTTCATTTTATCAACCCTATTGGTAGCATTTAACATTATTGATCATTTCTTCCTATAGAGAAGGAAAAAAACAAACTTTTTTCCATTAGTTTTTCAAATTTTACACTCCCCTGATTTTCTTTCCTACCTACCTACCTTTCTTTCCTACCCAACTTTCAGGCCCTTTCACTTGTTCTTTCTTATCTCCCTTAACTTTTGGGGTCAGAGTACTCCAGGTCTCAGTATTCGAACAATTTCCCTTCTATCCATATATTCATTTCCTTCTTGGCTTTATCAGTCTTATGGTTTTGCTTACAGTCTAATGATGCTATTTCACAAATGTGAGTCAGAGAATGCTTATCTCTAAGCTTATATACATGAATGTAGAAGTTAAAATGATACATCATATGTTAAGCCAAAAAACAAAGCTTAATAAATTTAGGAAGATTGAAATTATATCAAGCACCTTTCATATTATGATGGTAGGTAATGAAAAATTAATCACAAAAGAGAAAAATGGAAAAGCAAACCATATATGTAGATTAAACAGCATACTACTAAACAACCTGTGAGTAAACAAAGAAATCAAAAGAGAATTCAAAAATTACTTTAAGATGTCAGCAACATGGCTAAATGAAAAATCTGCCTTTGTTCTCCCCTTCAATCTTCAACCAGTAAAATATTCACAACTCAACAAATGTCACTTTGCCCAACACAACAGGACACCAAAGAATTTTACAGATCTGTTCATTTAATGGTGAGGTGAGGTGAAGTCGCTCAGTCGTGTCCGACTCTTTGCGACCCCGTGGACTGTAACCTACTAGGCTTCTCCGTCCGTGGGATTCTCCAGGCAAGAATACTGGAGTGGGTTGCCATTTCCTTCTCCAGGGGATCTTCCAGACCCAGGGATCGAACCCAGGTCTCCTGCATTGCAGGCAGATGCTTTACCTTCTGTACCACCAGGGAAGCCCATTTAAAGGTGGGTGAACTAAAAAACAGGGAGGAGGCAAGATGGAGGGAATACAAGAGAGGGCACTTGTAATCCTGCTGTCTGACCACAGTAGTGGAACACAAAGGTTCAGAGAACCTAATAACAGCAAAGAAAGCAACATACAGACTTCAGCCACTTGACCACACTAGAGCTCATGGCCACAGTAGCAAACTTTATGAAATTTACAACACATATATGACCCCAGCCCCCACCCCCAACCTCCATAGTGATGCCTGTGTCTCAGGAGATCCTAGATCCAAGTAAAGAGTCTACTATCCCAGTGATGACAATGGCTCTGACAAAAGCAAGGCAGCAACCACCCCAGTGATGCAAGAAGCAAGAATGAAGGCATAGAACCACACCTCATACAGAGTCAGTTGAGACTGGAAAGTGATATTCTGAAATATATCCAGAGTCATCTCAGGTAAGAACAATGAAAATCTTGAGTGATAGTGCAGCCTGCCAGAAGACAAAAGCAAAGAACTTAATTCCTAACCTGTCATTTAATATTGAATGAACAAGCAGAGAAACAATTCATCAAATAACATGAAAAAACAAAGCAACATTGCACCATAAAAAGAAAATGACAGTTCCCCAGAAAATAACCTTTAAGTCACAGAATACTGTAATCTAACTGAAGGAGAATTCAAAACAAGTGTTATGGAGAAACTCAATGAGATACAAGAAAACTGAGAAAGAAGATTGATGAGATCAGAAATAAAATGAAATAACAGAAAGAATATTTTACCAGAAAGATGGCAACTCTAAAAAAGAAAAAAAAGACCAAACTGAAATTCTGGAGCTGAATAACACAGTTGTTAAGATGAAAAATTCATTAGAAAATATTGGAAATAGAGTAGACCTTATGGAAGAGATAATTGATTAGATTGAATATGTAAATATAGAAATGACACAAGTAGAAGAGGAAAGATAAGTTAGACATAAAAGTGAAGAACTAATATAAGAATTATCCAACTCTTTTAGGAAGGGCAGTGTTAGGGTAATGGATATCCCAGAAAGAGAAAAGATGGAGAACTGCACAGATTATTAAAAAAAAGAAAACAAAGAATAGCTAAGAACTTTTCAAGGCAATTCATTAAGAACACATAACACTAGTTAATATATATGAACCTAATATAGCTACACTTAAATATATAAAATGATTATTAACATATGTAAAAGGAGAGAAGAGATCAAGATAGTGGAGCAAGAGAACAAGAGCTCACCTTGCCCCAGGGACACATCGAAACTACTACATGTGGAGCAATTCTCACTGAAAACAAGCCAGAGGCTGACAAAAAGACTTCCTTTTTTTTTTTTTTAAGTAGCATTTTCTTTTTTTAATTATAAATTTATTTATTTAAATTAGAGGCTAATTACTTTACAATATTGCCAATACAATATTGTAAAGTAAAAAGACTTCTATAAGTAAGTCTGTAAAGAAAGACACAGAAAGAGCTGGGTAAAAAGAGAATAGAAGTGGTTATGTCAGGACCCATGCCCCTAGGAGGGGACACAGCAGAGGATTACACAGACTCAGAGAGCCTCCCTGGAGAGTGAGAAAATCAAATCACATATTGGGAGACCTCGCTGTGGGGCCCAAATCAGGAAGATGAGTCCCATTAGCTAATCTGAAAAAGTGGAACTAAGAGGAAGGCTGTAAAAACCTAGACCCTACTCCTAAATGGTAGGCACATGGTTGTTTACTCCTGAGAACAAGATGGAGGGGGCAGTTGGAAACTGCCCAGAACTCCAGCTGGTTTCCCACGACCACTCCACCACAAGCCCTGGCCTGCACTGAGCAACCATGCCAGGACTCTAGCTCCTGCACAGCACCACACCAGGAAGAAAGAGAGCTTTGCCAAAAAGAGTATGCAGTCAATAGGGCCTGAGAGGGAAGGGTTGAGTCAGCTCAGAACAAGTCACGGGTGTTGGTTCTGCGTTCAAGGAGGCAGCAGATCAGGAGAGATCTGGAGCTGTGATTGGTGTGCCAAGACAGCCCCAGCAGGATCTCCTCCAGGACACAACATGAACCCAGTTTGGCCCCTCTTGATCTAGTGCTGCCCTTCTCAGCTGGGAATGTGCCATTGCTAAAAGGGGGAAGAGTGAAAATGTAGGGAGGGAATGGAACCATCTCAGATCTTACCCTTAGGGTTTTTTCTTAAAAACCTTGTGACCTGACCCCACTCCCAATAAGGTGGTGACAGCTGCTGAACACAGGAGAAGCTGTGTCTCACATCTAGCTCTGGCTCTAACCATGTATTTCTAGCCCCATCCACCATCAAGGTGATAGCTGCCAGCATACACTATGATCAAGTAGGAGTTACTCCAGGGATGCAAGACTGTTTCAATATCAACAAATCAAACAATGTGATACACCACATTAACAAAATGAAAGGTAGAAATGATATGATCATCTGATTAGATCAAAAAAATCATTTAGCAAAATTTCACATCCATTCATGATAAAAAATACTCTCATCAAAAGTGACACAGATGGAACAGAACTCAACATTATAAAGGCCAATTTCGACTAGCCTACAGAAAGCATCATATTCAATGGTCAAAAGCTAAAACGTTTCCTTTTAAAATAAGGAAAAAGAAAAAAGTCAATCATGCCCATTCTCACCACTTCTATTGATCATGGTATTACAAGTCCTAGCAACAGCACTTAAGAAAAGGAAATATAAGACATCAAAATTGAAAAGGAAGGATAAAACTGTCACTATTTGCAGATGATATGATGCCCTACATAGAAAGCCCTAATGTTTCCACAAAAACCTTTTAGAACTAATCAATGAGTTCTGAAATTTTGCAGGATACAAGACTATTATACAAAAGCACGTTTGTTGCTTTTCTAAACACTAATAATGAGCTACAAGAAAGAGGAAAAATTGCTTTTAAAATTATATCCAAGAGAATAAGATACCCAAATTAAATGTAACCAAAGTGGTGAAAAACTTATACTCTGAAAACTATAAAACACTCATAAAGGGATTCGAAGTGATATAAAGTAGAAAGTTACCCCATGTTCCTGGATTTGAAAAGTGGGAGAGGAAGAGGGTGGGATGATTTGGGAGAATGGCATTGAAACATGTATAATATCATATATGAAACTAATTGCCAGTCCAGGTTCGATGCATGATACTGGATGCTTGGGGCTAGTGCACTGAGACGACTCAGAGGGATGGTACGGGGAGGGAGGAGGGAGGGGTGTTCAGGATGGGGAACACGTGTATATCTGTGGCAGATTCATGTTGATGTATGGCAAAACCAATACAATATTGTAAAGTAATTAAAATCCAATTAAAATACAAAATTTATATTTAAAAAAGATCAATACTACCTAAAGCAACCTACAGATTTAATGCAATCACTATCAAACTACTAATGACTTTTTTTTTTTAACAGAACTTGAACAAAGAATCCTAAAATTTATACAGAAACACAAAAAACACTAAATCACTACAATAATCTTTAGAAAAACAACAAAACCGGAGGTTATCATGCTCCTTGACTTCAGACTATATTAAAAAGCAATGCTAATGAAGAAGGCTGAGCGCCGAAGAATTGATGCTTTTGAACTGTGGTGTTGGAGAAGACTCTTGAGCGTCCCTTGCACTGCAAGGAGATCCAACCAGTCCATTCTGAAGGAAATCAGCCCTGGGATTTCTTTGGAGGGAATGATGCTAAAGCTGAAACTCCAGTACTTTGGCCACCTCATGCAAAGAGTTGACTCATTGGAAAAGACTTTGATGATGGGAGGGATTGGGGGCAGGAGGAGAAGGGGACGACCGAGGATGAGATGGGTGGATAGCATCACGGACTCGATGGACGTGAGTCTGAGTGAACTCCGGGAGCTAGTGATGGACAGGGAGGCCTGGCGTGCCATGATTCATGGGGTCGCAAAGAGTTGGACACGACTGAGTGACTGAACTGAACTGAACTGAATCAAAACAGTATGATAGTGTCATAAAAATAGACACATAGGTCAATTGAACAGAATGTAGAGTCAAAAAATAAATCCATGCATTTATGATCAATTAAGCTATGACTGTGTGGATCACAATAAACTGTGGAAAATTCTGAAAGAGATGGAAATACCAGACCACCTGACTTGCCTCTTGAGGAACCTATATGCAGGTCAGGAAGCAACAGTTAGAACTAGACATGGAACAACAGACTGGTTCCAAATAGGAAAAGGAGTACATCAAGGCTGTATATTGTCTCCCTGCTTATTTAACTTATATGCAGAGTACATCATGAGAAACTATGACAGGAGACATGGTATACAATGTGGAAAAGACAGGGTTTTCAGTGAGTTATGCTGAAAAAACTGTACAGTTACATGTAAAAGAATAAAATTAGAACATTTTATCATATCATATTAAGAAAATCAACTGAAAATAAATTAAAGACCAAAATATAAGGACTTAAATTATTAAACTCCTGTAAGGAATTACATCAGAGGCAGAATACTCTTTAGCATAAGTTATAACATATATATTTTTTAATTTGTGTCCTAAGTCAAAAGACACAAAAGCAAAAGTAAAGTTTTTTGAACAGCAAAGTGAACTTTTAAAAGGCACCTACTGAGTGGGAGAAAATATTTACAAATTATATGAGTGATAAAGCGTTAATATCCAAAATATATAAACGACTGATACAACTCAATCACAAAAAAAATCAGACAACCCAATTCTTAAAAGTGGGCATAAAATCTGAATAGATATTTTTGAAAAGACATACAGATATCCCACAGGAGAATGAAAAGCTGTTCAACGTTGCTAACTACTAGGGAACTGCAAATGAAAATCATAGTGAGATATTCTCACAACTGTCATAGCGGCAATCATCAGAAATTCTATAAACAATAAGCGTTGGTGAGGATGTGGATAAAAGTGAGTACAGTTGGTGGGAATGTAAATTGGAGCAACCACTATGGGAAACAGGTTTTTCAAAAGATAAAAACAGAATTGCCATGTGTTCCAACAATTCTACTTTTGATGGTACGGGGAGGGAGAGGGGAGGAGAGATTCAGGATGGGGAACACATGTATAACTGTGGTGGATTCATGTTGATGTATGGCAAAACCAATACAATATTGTAAAGTAATTAACTTCCAATTAAAATAAATAAATTTATATTAAAAATAAAAGAAAATGAAAGCAGTAATTTGAAAAGATAACCTGCACCCACTTTCATACCAAAATTATGTACAATAGCCAAGGTATGGCAGCAGCCTAAGTGTTCATTAACAGATGAAAGTATAAAGAAGATATTGTATAAGTATACAATGAAATATTACTCGGTCATTACAGAGAATGAAACTATGCTATTTGTAACAACATGGATGTACTTGGAAAATATTGTGCTTAGTAAAGTATGGCAGACAATGACAAATATCATATGTTACCACTTAAATTGGAATTTAAAATATAATTCAACTAGTGAATATAACAAAGCATAAATGGATTAAAATGTATAGAGAAAAGATAGTGGTTACCATCAGGAAGAGGAAAGGGGAGAGTGGCAAAATAGAGGTAATGGCTTAAAAAGTACACAGTTCAGTTCAGTTCAGTCACTCAGTCGTGTCCGATTCTTTGCGACCCCATGCATCGCAGCATGCCAGGCCTCCCTGTTCATTACCGTCTCTCAGAGTTCACTCAGACTCACGTCCATCGAGTCCGTGATGCCATCCAGCCATCTCATCCTCGGTCGTCCCCTTCTCCTCCTGCCCCCAATCCCTCCCAGCATCAGAGTCTTTTCCAGTGAGTCAGCTCTTCGCATGAGGTGGCCAAAGTACTGGAGTTTCAGCTTTAGCATCATTCCCTCCAAAGAAATCCCAGGGCTGATCTCCTTCAGAATGGACTGGTTGGATCTCCTTGCAGTCCAAGGGACGCTCAAGAGTCTTCTCCAACACCACAGTTCAAAAGCATCATTTCTTTGGTGCTTGGCTTTCTTCACAGTCCAAATCTCACATCCATACATGACCACTGGAAANAAAAAAAAAACCCTCAATAAATTAGGTAGAGAAGGGATATGTCTCTGTGTGCTCAGTTGCTCAATCATGTCCATCCCTTTGTGGCCTTATGGACTGTAGCCCACCAGGCTCCTCTGTCCATGAAATTTTCTAGGCAAAAATACTGGGGTGGATTACCATTTTCTACTCCAGAGGATATTTCTCACCCAGGAATCAAACCCACATCTGCATCTCCTGATTTGACAGATGGATTCTTTACCACTGTGCCACTTGGACAACCCCATAGAAGGCAAATAACTCAACATAATAAAGGCCATATATTGCAAACCCTTAACTAGCATCATAATCAATGTTGAAAAATTGAAAGCTATCTCTCTAGGATCAGGAGCATGATAAGAATGTGTACTCTCACCATTTCTATTCGATACAGTATTGGAAGTCAACGCTAGATCAATTCAGCAAGGAACAGAAATAAAATGCATCCAATTATAAAGAAATACATAAAACTGTCACTATTCACAGATGACATGATTATATATATATAAAACCCTAAATCATCCACAAAAACACTGTTAGAAATAAGAGTACAGCAAAGTTTCAGGATACAAAATCAACATATACATATCTATTGCATTTTCATATGCTAGCAATGAGCTAGCAAAAAGAGAAATTAAAACAGTATTTTAATAGTGACAAAATAATAAAATAAATAGAAATAAATTTATTCAGGGACATAAGACTTCAGGTACCCTGAACATTATAAGACATTGTTGAAAGAAATCATAAAGAAAGCAGATTAATAAGTAAAAACTGATTCGTGTTAATAAATTAGAATATTTAACATTAACAAAGCATTCTAATTTCAAGCAATCTACAGATTTAATGTAGTTTCTATAAAATTTTCCAGGACATTTTTCACAGAAATAGAGCAAATTATTCTAAAATTTATATTGAACTACGAAAAAAATCCAGATGGCCAAAGCAATCCTAGAAAAAAAAAAAAAAAGCAAAGCTGGAGGCATCACACTCTCTGATTTCAAACTGTATTACAAAGCCATGATAATTAAAAAGAGCTTAGTACTGGCAGAAAATCAAATAAATTATGAATGGAACAGAACTGAGAGCCTAGAAATACACCCATGTGTGTGTTAACAATTAAAGCTTACAATAAAGGGGTAAAGAATATACAATGGAGAATGGACAATTTCTTCAATAGATGATGTTGAAAAAAACTGGGGGGACACTTGCAAAAAAAAAAAGTGAACTAGATCACTGTCTAATCCATACAAAAAGTTGACTCAAGATGGATTAAAGACTTGAATGTAAAACACGAAACCTTACACCTTCTAGAAACAAAAAAAAAAAATAGCATGTTCTTTGACATTGATCTTAACAATATCTTTGTATCCTCTGACAAAGGAAACAGAAACAAAAATAAACAAATGGAATTCTATCAAATGAATAAGTTTCTTCACAGTAAAATAAACCTTCAATAAACAAACTACTACCAAAAAAATGGGACAAGATATCTAGAAATAATCTATCCACCAAAAAGATTGATATCCAATAAAGAATTAATACAACTCAACAAAACAAAAAACAAACAACAGCATTAAGAATTGGACAAAGGAGTGAAAATACATTTTTCCAAAAAGAACATTAAAATGACCAAAAGACACATGAAAAGATATTTAACATCACTAATTTTTAGTGAAATGAAAATTTAAACCAGGATGTGATATCACCTCACACCTGTCAGAATAGCTATCTTCAAAAAGGTAAAAATGGAAAATTTTGATGAGGTGGTTTAGAAAAGAGAGCACACATATATTACAGATGGGATTGTAAATTGGTATAACCAACATGGAAAGCAGTATAGAAATTCCTCAAAAAATAATAAAAATTGAATTATCATGTGATTCAGCTATTCCAATTCTGAATAAACATCCAAAGAATACAGAAACATTAATCAGAAATTGCATTAATAAAATAAAATAAAGTACCTAAAAAAAACTAAACATGAAATACATATAGAGGAAATTTGAAAACTGTCATAAGGGAAATTAAAGGTGATTCAAAGAAATTGAAAGCTATACCATGCTCTTGGATTGGAAGAAATAACCATATCACACACTGAATTATTGGCCATGGAATTCTCCAGGCCAGAATACTGGGGTGGGTAGCCATTCCCTTCTTTAGAAGATCTTACCAACCCAGGAATTGAATCCAGGTCTCCCATATTGCAGGTGGATTCTTTACCAGCTGAGGCACCATAGAAGCTCAAGAATACTGGAGTGGGTAGCCTATCCTTTCTCCAGAAGATCATTCTGGCCCAGGAATCAAACCAGGGACTCCTGCATTGCAGATGGATTCTTTACCAACTGAACTACCAGGGAAGCCCTTAAAACAATCATAAGGAAAATTAAAGATGTTTCAAAGAAATTGAAAGTTATACCATGTTCTTGGATTGGAAGAAATAGCCATAACACTCAAAGTAACCTGCAGATTTAATGTAATATTTATGAAAATACCCATGGAATGCATCACAAAACTTAAACAAATAATTCTAAAATTTGTATGGAGCTACAAAAGACCCAGGATTGACAAAGCAATCCTGAGGAAAAAGAGAAAAGATGGATGCATAGCCACCACAGAATTCAGATAATACTACAAAGCTACAACAATCAAAATAGCACAGTTCAGTTCAGTTCAGTCGCTCAGTCATGTCCGACTCTTTGCGACCCCATGAATCGCAGCAGGCCAGGACTCCCTGTTCATTACCATCTCTCAGAGTTCACTCAGACTCACGTCCATCAAGTCCATGATGCCATCCAGCCATCTCATCCTCGGTCGTCCCCTCCTCCTCCTGCCCACAATCCCTCCCAGCATCAGAGTCTTTTCCAATGAGTCAACTCTTCACACGAGGTGGCCAAAGTACTTGAGTTTCAGCTTTAGCATCATTCCTTCCAAAGAAATCCCAGGGCTGATCTCCTTCAGAATGGACTGGTTGGATCTCCTTGCAGTCCAAGGGACTCTCAAGAGTCTTCTCCAACACGACAGTTCAAAAGCATCAATTCTTCGGCACTCAGCTTTCTTCACAGTCCAACTCTCACATCCATACGTGACCACTGGAAAAACCATAGCCTTGACTAGATGGACTTTAGTCAGCAAAGTAATGTCTCTGCTTTTGAAAATACTATCTAGGTTGGACATAACTTTTCTTCCAAAGAGTAAGCCTCTTCTATTTTCATGGCTGCAGTCACCATCTGCAGTGATTTTGGAGCCCCAAAAAATAAAGTCTGACACTGTTTCCCCATCTATTTCCCATGAAGTGATGGGACCAGATGCCATGATCTTTGTTTTCTGAATGTTGAGCTTTAGGCCAACTTTTTCGCTCTCCTCTTTCACAATAGCACAGTACTGGCACAAAAAAGCATACATAGATCAATGGGACAGAATAGAGAGCCCAGCAATAAACCTACACACCTAGAGTTAATCTATGATAAACGAGGCAATAATATACATTAGAGAATAGACAGTATATTTAGCTATAAGTGTTAGGAAATCTAGAAAGTTACATGTAAATCAATGAAACCGGGACACACCCTCAAACAATAAGGGGTTCCATGGTGGCTCAGTAGTAAAGAATCCAACTGCACTGTAGCTGCATTGTAGACCCAGGTTTGATCCCTGAGTCAGGAAGACCACCCCGCCCCAGCCCGCCCCCAGAGGAGAGTATAGCAACTTACTCCAGTATTCTTGCCTGGAGAATCCCATGAGCAGAGGAGCCTGTGAGCTACAGTCTGTAGTGTCACAAAGAGTTGGACAGGACTGAAGCAACTGGGCACACATGTACACTCACACTACATACAAAAATTAATTAAAAATAGTCTAAACATCTAAATAGAAGACATATAATCATAAAACTCCTAGAAGAGAACATATGCAAAAAACTATCTGACCATAAGTTGTGGCAATATTTTGTCCCATGAAGTGATGGGACCAGAGGCCATTCAACATTTCTGAATGTTGAGCTTTAAGCCAACTTTTTCACTCTCCTCTTTCACTTTCACCAAGAGGCTTTTTATAAGTAGATGTTTTTCTAGAACTCTCTTGCTTTTTCCATGATCCAGTGGATGTTGGCAATTTGATCTCTGGTTCCTCTGCCTTTTCTAAAACCAGCTTGAAATTTCAGGAAGTTGACGGTTCACATAATGCTGAAGCCTGGCTTGGAGAATTTTGAGCATTACTTTACTAGCATATGAGATGAGTGCAATTGTGCGGTAGTTTGAGCATTCTTTGGCATTGTCTTTCTTTGAGATTGGAATGAAAACTGACCTTTTCCAGTCCCTGTCTCTTATACACATCTTTTTTCAAAAGATAAAAACAGAATTGCCATGTGTTCCAACAATTCTACTTTTGATGGTACGGGGAGGGAGAGGGGAGGAGAGATTCAGGATGGGGAACACATGTATAACTGTGGTGGATTCATGTTGATGTATGGCAAAACCAATACAATATTGTAAAGTAATTAACTTCCAATTAAAATAAATAAATTTATATTAAAAATAAAAGAAAATAAAAGCAGTAATTTGAAAAGATAACCTGCACCCACTTTCATACCAAAATTATGTACAATANTAGTGATGCTTTCTAAGGCCTACTTGACTTCACATTCCAAGATGTCTGGCTCTAGGTGAGTTATCACACCATTGTGATTTTCTGGGTCATGAAAATCTTTTTTGTACAGTTCTTCTGTGTTTTCTTGTCACCTCTTCTTAATATCTTCTGCTTCTGTGAGGTCCATACCATTTCTGTCCTTTATTGAGTCCATCGTTTCATGAAATGTTCCCTTGGTATCTCTAATTTTCTTGAAGAGACTAGAACCTACCAAAAAATGATTACCCATGCCAAAGGACATAGGAGAAGCCACAAAGAGACAGTAGGAGGGCATAATCATGATATACTCAAATCCCATACCTGCCAGGTAGACAACCCACAAACTAGAAAATAATAGTACCAACGAAGTTCTCTCAGTGTTGTGAAGGTTTTGAGCCCCATGTTCGGTTTTCCATCCTGGGGCCTGGAAAAGGGATTAGGAAACCCCAGTGACACTGACCTTGAAGGCCAGTTGGTTTTGATTACAGGAATCCTGCAGGACTAGGAGAAACAGAGACTTCATTCTTGATGGACAAAAACAAAATTTTGTGGCCATTAGGACCCAGGAGAAAGGAGCAGTGATCCCACAGGAGACTGAACCAGACTTGCCTGTTAGTGTTGATGAGTATGCTGCAAAGGCATGGGTCAGCAGATGCTCATTGTGGGGATGAGGGTAAGGCAGCAGCAGTCTTGGGAGGTGCCCTTTGGTTTGAATGCTCTTGGAGTTTGCCATTAGCCCTACCATAGAGGCCTATAGGGATTTCCCAGGTAGCACAATGGTAAGGAATCCAACTGCCAGTGCAAGAGATGAAAGAAATGAGGTTACTATTGAAGGTAAAAGGAGATGAAGGTGGCAGAGGATGTAAGCTGTTAGATAGCATAGCTGACTCAATGAATAGAGTTTAAGCAAACTCTAGAAGATAGTTGAGACAGAGAAGGTTGGCACATTGCGGTGCATGGGGTTGCAAAGAATCAAATATGACTTAGCAACTAAACAACAATAAGAGGCTGGTAGACTACAGCATATGGGAATTCTCTGATAGCTCAGTTGGTAAAGAATCCACTTGCAAAGCAGGAGACCCCGGTTTGATCCCTGGGTTGGGAATATCCCCTGGAGAAAGGATAGGCTACCCACCCCAGTATGCTGGCCTGGAGAATTCCATGGACTATACAGTCCATGTCACAAAGAAATAGAGGAAAACAACAGAATAGGAAAGACTAGAGATCTTGTCAAGAAAATTAGAGATACCAAGGGAACATTTCATGAAAAGATGGGCTTGATAAAGGACAGAAATGGTATGGACCTAACAGAAGCAGAAGATATTAAGAAGAGGTGGCAAGAATACACAGAGGAACTGTAGAAAAAAGATCTTCATGACCCATATAATCACAATGGTATGATCACTCACCTAGAGTCAGACATCCTGGAATGTGAAGTCAAGTGGGCCTTAGAAAGCACCACTACAAATAAAGTTAGTGGAGGTGATGGATTTCCAGTTGAGCTATTTCAAATGCTGAAAGATGATATTGTGAAAGTGCTGCACTCAATATGCCAGCAAATTTGGAAAATTCAGCCATGGCCACAGGACTAGAAAAGGTCAGTTTTCATTCCAATCCCAAAGAAAGGCAATGCCAAAGAATGCTAGAACTACTGCACAATTGCACTCATTTTACACGCTAGTAAAGTAATGCTCAAAATTCTCAAAGCCAGGCTTCAACAATATGTGAACTGTGAACTTCCTGATTTTCAAGCTGGTTTTAGAAAAGGCAGAGGAACCAGAGATCTAATTGCCAACATCTGCTGGATCATCAAAAAAGAAAGAGTTCCAGAAACACATCTAATTCTGCATTATTGAGTATGTCAAAGCCTTTGAATTTGTGGATCACAATAAAATGTGGAAAATTCTCAAAGAGATGGGAATGTCAGACCACCTGATCTGCCTCTTGAGAAACTTGTATGCAGGCCAGAAAGCAACAGTTAGAACTGGACATGGAACAACAGACTGGTTCCAAATAGGAGAAGGAGTACGTCAAGGTTGTATACTGTCACCCTGCTTAGTTAACTTATATGCAGAGTACATCATGAGAAACATAGGCTGGAAGAAGCACAAGCTGGAATCGAGATTGCCAGGGGAAATATCAATAGCCTCAGATATGCAGAGGACACCACCCTTATGGCAGAAAATGAAGAGGAACTAAAAATCCTCTTGATGAAAGTGAAAGAGGAGAGTGAAAAAGTTGGCTTAAAGCTCAACATTCAGAAAACGAAGATCATGGCATCTGGTCCCATCACTTCATGGGAAATAGATGGGGAAACAGTGGAAACAATGTCAGAATTTATTTTGGGGGGCTCCAAAATCACTGCAGATGGTGACTGCAGCCATGAAATTAAAAGATGCTTACTCCTTGGAAGAAAAGTTATGACCAACCTAGATAGCATGTTCAAAATCAGAGACACTACTTTGTCAACAAAGGTCTGTCTATTTAAGGCTTTGGTTTTTCCAGTGGTCGTGTATGGATGTGAGATTTGGACTGTGAAGAAAGCTGAGCACAGAAGAATTGATGCTTTTGAACTGTGGTGTTGGAGAAGACTCTTGAGAGTCCCTTGGACTGCAAGGAAATCCAACCAGTCCATTCTGAAGGAGATCAGACCTGGGTGTTCTTGGGAAGCAATAATGCTAAAGCTGAAACTTCAGTACTTTGATCACCTCCTGCAAAGCGTTGACCCACTGGAAAAGGTTCTGATGCTGAGAGGGATTGGGTGCAGGAGGAAAAGGACACGACAGAGGATGAGATGAATGAATGGCATCACAAACTTGATGGATGTGAGTTTTTGTGAACTCTGGGAGATGGTGATGGATAGGAAGGCCTGACGTGCTGCGATTAATGGGGTAGCAAAGAGTTGGACACGACTGAGCGACTGAAGTGAACTGAACTGAATCAAAATGAAAAGGCAGAGAATTATTTCCCAGATGAAGGAACAAGTTAAAACATTCAGGATTGGGAGCTCGTATACACCCGTGGTGGATTCATGTCAATGTATGGCAAAACCAATATGGTATTGTAAGTAAAATAAAATTAAAATTTAAAAAAAAATGAGAAAAACAACTAAAGGAAAAGATAGGCAACCTTCAAAAAAAAAAAAAAAAAACTCAGAATAATGATAGTGAACATGACCTAGGATCTCAGAATGAAGAAGGTACAAGAAATATTTACCAAATACCTAGAAGAACTAAAGAACAAACAGAGATGAACAATACAGTTCAGTTCAGTTCAGTCTTGAGCTTTAAGCCAACATTTTCACTCTCCTCTTTCACTTTCATCAAGAGGCTTTTTAGTTCCTCTTCACTTTCTGCCATAAGGGTGGTGTCATTTGCATATCTGAGGTTATTGATATTTCTCCTGGCAATCTTGATTCCAGCTGTGTTTCTTCCAGCCCAGCATTTCTCATGATGTACTCTAGAAGAAATCAATACCTGAATAACTGAGGCAGAAGAACAGATAAGTGACCTGGATGGTAGAATGGTGGAAATCACAGCTTTTTGTGCTGTCCTATCCATATTTTTGTTTATATTCTGTTCTAGGAACAGAATATAGAAAAAACAAACAAACCAAAAAAAAAAAAAGATAGTCTAAGAGACCTCTGAGATAATATTAAACATGCCAACATTTGCATTATGGGGGTCCCAAGAGAGAAGAGAGAGAAAGGACCTGAGGAAATACTTGAGATAATTGCTGAAAAATTCCTTAACATGGGAAAGAAAATATTCAACCAAGTCCAGGAAGTGCAGAGAGTCCTAAACAGGCTAAACCCAAGGATGAACACATTGTTGTCACTGCTGCTAAGTCACTTCAGTATTGTCCAACTCTGTGCGACCCCAGAGACGGCAGCCCACCAGGCTATCCCGCCCCTGGGATTCTCCAGGCAAGAACACTGCAGTGGGTTGCCATTTCCTTCTCCAATGCATGAAAGTGAAAAGTGAAAGTGAAGTCACTCAGTCGTGTCCAACTTTTAGCGACCCCATGGACTACCAGGCCCCTCCAGCCATGGGATTTTCCAGGCAAGAGTACTGGAGTGGGTTGTCATTGCCTTCTCTGGAGCACATTGAGACACTTAGTAACAAAACTGTCAAAAATTAAAGATAAAACATTACAAGCAATAGGGGGAAAAGATAACATACAAGACAACTCCCATAATTTTATCAGCTGATTTCTCAATAGAAATTCTACAAGCCAGAAGGAACTGGTACCACATATATAAAGTGATGAAAGGGAAGAACCTACAACTAAGAACACTCTAGCTACAAAGGCTTACATTCAGATTTGATGGAGAGATTAAAAGCTTTACCAACAAGCAAAAGATAAGAGAAGTCAGTACCACCAAACCAGTTTTACAACAAATGCTGAAGGAAATTTTCTCAGCAGGAAACACAAGAGAATTAAAAGGCCTACAAAAAATAAACCTAAAGCACTTAAGCAAATTGGATCAAACATATCAACAAAAAAGTTACAGACTGCCTGGGTGGATACAAAAATAGACCTATATTTATGCTCTCTACAAAAGAAATACCTCAAAAATAGGGAAAATTACAGACTAAAAAAAGGCGATGGGAGAAGGTATTCTAAGCAAGTGAAAATCAAAAGAAAGCTGGAGTAGCAATATTGAGATGAACTTTAAATATGTTTAAATTTCTTAGATGTGTTCAAAATATCTGGAGAGTAGGAAATTACCAAATTTGTAAGTTTTGCTTGACTCTCCATCTATTTTTTTTTTAATGTATAAGTAGTATATCTAAGTCTAGCTAGCGTCTGTGTATGTTTTCTGGGTTGATATATTATTAGAGACTGCTTTACCTGGAAAACCAGTATCTGCTCAAAAACTCCATGTCGGTGTTATATATGCTGCTGCTTTTGTATAATTTGAAAATCTTGTTCCTGTTTTTAAAAAGTCAGATGTCCAAAAGAAAGGAGGTTTCTATCTTATAACTGCTTTTGATATGTGCTAAATTTGTTAGGATAAAATACCAATTAAGCATGTTAAATATAAGAACATTTTACAATCTAAGTCTGCCATTTCAAAAGTTTGTGTATCTACTTCACAGTTATAAAAAATAAAAGAAAATATGTTAAAAAAAAAAACACTGTTATAAGAGATAAAGAAAGACACTGCATAACAATCATAAGTTCCAATCAAGAAGATATAATAATTATAAATATATATGCACCCCTTCATGGATCACTGCCTTCTCATGGTGAAGGGGCTTGCATAACTTGATGAAGCTATGAGCCATGCCATGTAGGGCCACCCAAGATGGACAAGTCATAGCAGAGAGTTCTGACAAAACGTGATCCATTGGAGGAGGGAATGGCAAAACACCCCAGTAACTTGCCATGAGAACCTCATGAATTTTATAAAATGACTAAAATATATGACAATGAAAGATTAGTTGCCCAGGTCTGAAGGTGTCCAGTATGCTACTGGAGAAGAGCAAAAGACAACTAATAACCCCAGAAAGAATGAAGTGGTTGGGCCAAAGTGGAAAAGATGCTCAATTGTAGATGTGTCTAGTGATGAAAGTAAGATATGATGTTGCAAAGAACTGTATTGTGTAGGAACCTGGATTGTTAGGTTCATGAATCAAGGAAACTTGGATGTGATCAAGCAGGAGATAGTAAGAATAACCATCAACATCTTAGGAATCAGTGAACTAACATGGATGAGAATGGGAAAATTTAATTCCAATGATGATTATATCTACTACTGTGGGCAAGAATCCAATAGAAGAAATAGAGTAGCCCTCATAATCAGAGTCTAAATCAAAAGAATCCAAAAGGCAGAACTTGGGTGCAATCTCAAAAATGACAGAATAATCTCTGTTCGTTTCCAAGGCAAGCCATTCAACATCATAGTAATCCAAATAAATTCCCCTATCACTGAGGCCAAAGAAGTGGAATTTGACCAGTTCTATAAAGACCTAGAAGACCTTCTAGAAATAGCACCAAAAAAAAAAAAAAAAAAGATGTTCTATTCGTTACTGGGGATAGGAAGTCATGTGATACCTGGAGTAACAGACATGCTTGGCCTTGAAGAACAAAATGAAGCATAGCAAAGGCTAACTGAATTTTTCCAAGATAATGCACTGATCTTAGCAAATACCCCTTTTCAACAACACAGGAGATGACTACACCTGACATCACCAAATGGCCAATATAAAAATCAAATAGATTACATTCTTTGTAGCTAAATATGGAGAAGCTGTATACAGTCAGCAAAATCAAGACCTGGAGCTGACTGTGGCTCAGATCATCAGCTTATCATAGCAGAATGCAGGCTTAAACTAAAGAAAACAGGGGAAACCACTAGGCAAGCTAAGTACTATTTAAATAAAATCTCTTATGAATATGCAGTGGAGGCAATGAAAAGAATCAAAGGATAAGAACTTATAAACAGTGTGCCTGAAGAACTGTGGACACAGGTCCATAATATTGTACAGGTGGCAGCAAATAAAACCATCTCAAAAAAAGCAAGAAGGTAAAGTGGATATCTGAGGAAGACCTACAAATAGTTAAAAAAGAATAGAAGCAAAAAGCAAGGGAGAAAGAGAAAGGTATATCTAACTAAACAGAGATCAGAGAGGAAGGAAGGTCTTCTTCAATGAACAGTGTATAAAACTGGGGGTGGGGGGAAAAGAAGGGGAACGACTAGAGATCACTTCAGGAAAATTGGAGCTATCAAGGGAATATTATGCCCAAAGATGGACACAGTAAAGGACATAAATATTAGAGACCTAGTAGACGCTGAAGAGATCAAAGAGAGATGGAAAGAATACATGGAAGAACTGTATAAAAAAAGAAAATCCAGATGGACCAGATAATTACTTTGGTGTGGTCAGCCAACTAGAGTGAGACATTCTGAGCAAAGTCAAGTGGGCCTTAGACAGCACTGCTGTTAATAAAGCTAGTGGATATGATAGAATTCCAGTAAAACTATTCAAAACCCTAAAGGATGATGCCATCAAGTTGTTTACATTCAATATGTCAGCAGTTCTGGAAGACCCCACAGTGGCCACAGGACTGGAAAATATTGATCCTCACCCCAGTTCCCAAGAAGGGTAGTACTAAAGAACGTGTTAATCTTAGGACAGTAGCACTCATCTCCCATGCTAGTAACGTCATTCTTAAAATCTTACACACTAGGCTTCAGCATTATGTGAACCAAGAATTTCCAGATGTCCAAGCTGGATTTAGTAAAGGGTCAAATTGCCAACATTCACTGGATCATAGAGGAAGCTAGGAACTCCAAACAAACCCACTTCTGCTTCATTGACTATGCAAAGCCTTTGACTGTGTGTATTATAAAAACCTGTGGAAAGTTGTTAAAGAGATGGGAATGCCAGACCATCTTACCTGTCTCCTGAGAAATCTGTATACATGTGAAGAAGCAGAAACAGATGCTTTTCTGGAACTCTCTTGCTTTTTCGATAATTCAGATAATTTGGAAAATTTGATCAATGATTCCTCTGCCTTTTCTAAAACCAGCCTGAACATCTGGAAGTTCATGTTTCACGTTGTTGAATCCTGGCTTGGAGAATTTTGAGCATCAATTGACTAGCATATGAGATGACTGCAATTATGCATTAGTTTCAGCATTCTTTGGCATTGCCTTTCTTTGAGATTGGAATGAAAACTGACCTTTTCCAGTCCTGTGGCCACTGCTGTTTTCCAAATTTGCTGGCATGTTGAGTGCAGCAATTTCACAGCATCATCTTTCAGGATTTGAATTAGCACAACTGGAATTCCATTACCTCCATTAGCTTTGTTCGTAGTAATGCTTCTTAAGGCCCACTTGACTTCACATTCAAAGATGTCTGGCTCCAGATGAGTGATCACACCATCGTGATTATCTGAGTCATGAAGATCTTTTTTTACAGTTCTTCTGTGTATTCTTGCCAGATGGTAGATGTTGCAAGAGGGCATCAGAGGGCAGACACGCTGAAACCATACTCACAGAAAACTAGTCAATCTAATCACACTAGGACCATAGCCTTGTCTATGAAACCAAGCCATGCCTGTGGGGCAACCCAAGATGGGCGGGTCATGGTGGAGAGGGCTGACAGAATATGGTCCACTGGAGAAGGGAATGGCAAGCCACTTCAGTATTCTTGCCTTGAGAACCCCATGAACATTATGAAAAAGCAAAATGATAGGATACCAAAAAAGGAACTCCCCAGGTCATTAGGTACCCAATATGCTACTGGAGAGCAGTGGAGAAATAACTCCAGAAAGAATGAAGGGATGGAGCCAATGAAAAAACAATACCCAGCTGTGCATGAAACTGGTGATAGAAGCAAGATCTGATGCTGTAAAGAGCAATATTGCATAGGAACCTGGAATGTCAGGTCCATGAATCAAGGCAAATTGGAAGTGGTCAAACAAGAGATGGCAAGGGTGAACGCCGACATTCTAGGAATCAGTGAACTAAAATGGACTGGAATGGGTGAATTTAACTCAGATGACCATTATATCTACTACTG
>SJYT01073494.1:0-120593 GCA_006410635.1 Cephalophus harveyi | reverse complement strand
CCACCCCCGCCTGTCTCCAGTGGAGGATGGGCCAGTCCACAGCTCTCCTCTGGTATTCACTCAGTTCTTTGTTCTGTGAGAAGGCCTGGCAGTGCCTTAGGTTAGGGCTTGTCACAAGATAGTTCTCTCCCTCTCTTGCTCTCTCTCTTTTTTTTTTTTTTTCTTTCCCCTCTCTTTCTCTCTGGCTATCCCACAGTTTGTGTTGCTATCTCATGTTAGTTCCCTCAGATTGCCCTCAGGGCATTTGGGTCTGGTCCTTACCCTAAGGAATGCAGCCTGAGCCTCCCTGTTCAGCCACCACTTGCTGGTGGTGGCTGTGAGCGCTGGGAGTTGCCATTAGGCATGTAATCTGTGGGTTTTATTTATTTATTTTTCCTCCCAGTTATGTTGCCCTCTGACATTCCAAAACTCCCCACAGACCCACTGGCGAGAGTGTTTTCTGGTGTTTGGAAACTTCTCCTCTTTTAAGATTCCTTTCCCAGGATGGATCGCCATCCCTACCTCTTTTGTCTCTCTTTTTATCTTTTATATTTTGTCCTACCTCCTGTAGAAGAAAATGGGCTGCCTTTCTGGGTGCCTAATGTCCTCTTCCAGCATTCAGTTGTTTTGTGGAATTTGTTCAGCATTCAAATGTTCTTTCAATGAATTTGTCGAGGAGAAAGTGGTCTCCCTGTCCTATTCCTCCACCATCTTAAGACCCTCTCCCCTGGATTTTTTTAAACTTAATTTATTTATTTTGACTGGAGCCTAATACTTTACAATACTGTGGTGGTATTTGCCATACATCAACATTAATCAGCAATGGGTGTACATGTGTCCCACTATCCTGAAACCCCTTCCACCTCCCTCCCCAACCTAATCCTCTGGGTTGTTCCAGAGAACCAGCTTTGAGGCCCCTGCCTCATGCATTGATCTTGCACTGGTCATCTATTTTATATATGGTAATATACACTAGTACTTTGGCCATCTCATGCGAAGAGTTGACTCATTGGAAAAGACTCTGATGCTGGGAGGGATTGGGGGCAGGAGAAGAAGGGGATGACTGAGGATGAGATGGCTGGATGGCATCACTGACTCGATGGTTTAGAGTCTGAGTGAACTCCGAGAGATGGTAATGAACAGGGAGGCCTGGCATGCTGCGATTCATGGGGTCGCAAAGAGTCGGACATGAATGAGCGACTGAAATGAACTGAACTGAATATTCCATTGTGTATATATAACACAACTTCCTTATCCATTACTCTGCTGATGGTCACCTAGGTTGCTCTCATGTCCTAGTTATTGTAAACAGTGCTGCAATGAACATTGGGGTACATGTGTCTCCTTCAGTCCTGTTTTCCTTGGTGTGTATGCCCAATAGTGTGATTACTGGGTCATATATCATTTCTATTTTGTATTTTTAACAAATCTTCACACTATTCTGCATAGTGGCTGTACTAGTTTCCATTCCCACCAATGGTGTAAGAGAGTTTCCTTTTCTCCACACCCTCTCTAGCATTTACTGTTTATAGGCTCTTGAACTGAACTGATTCTGACTGGTGTGACATGGTACCTCACTGTAGTTTTGATTTGCATTTCCCTGATAATGTGTGATATTGAGCATCTTTTCATGTGTTTGTTAGCCATCTGTATGTTTAGGAGAAATGTCTATTTAGTTTGGGGGCCCATTATTTTTGATTGGGTAGTTTATTTTTTCTCGTATTGAGCTGCATGAGCTCACCCATGAAGCCGTTTGATCCTGGGCTTTATTTGCTGGAAGATTTTTGATTAGAACTTTGATTTCCATGCTTGTGATGAGTCTGTTAAGATTTTCCATTTCTTTCTGGTTCAGTTTTGGAAGGTTATACTTTTCTAAGAATTTGTCAACTTCTTCCAAGTTGCCCATTTTATTGGCATATAATTGCTCATATTAGTCTCTTATGGTCTTCTGTATTTCTAGGTTGTCTGTTGAGATTTCTCCACTTTCATTTTTAATTTTATTGATCTGATTCTTCTCCCTTTTTTCTTGATGAGCCTGGATAATGGTTTGTATATTTTGTTTACATTCTCAAAGAACCAGCTTCTAGTTTTGATGATTTTTACAGTAGTCTCCTTCATTTCTTTTTCATTTATTTCTGTTCTGATTTTTATGATTTCTTTCCTTCTGCTAAGTTTGAGGTTCTCCTTTTCTTCTCTTTCTAGTTGTCTTAGATGTTAAGTTAGATTGCTTATTTGATGTTTCTGCTGTTTCTTGATGTAGGTTTGTATTGCTATGAATCTCCCTCTAAGCTTTTACTGACCCCATAGGTTTTAGATGGTCAGGTTTTCATTTTCAATTGTTTCTAAGTATATTTTGATTTCCTATTTGGTTTCTTCCATGATGTCTCAATTATTCAGAAGTGTGATTTTTAGCCTCGTATGTTTGTATTTTTAATATTTTTTTTTCCTGTTCAGTTCAGTCACTCAGTTGTGTCCGACTTGCAGCACACCAGGCCTCCCTGTCCATCACCAACTCCCGGAGTTCACACAAACCCACGTCCATTGAGTGGGTGATACCATACAGCCATCTCATCCACTGTCGTCCCCTTCTCCCCTTGACCTCAATCCCTCCCAACATCAGAGTCTTTTCCATTGAGTCAACTCTTCGCAAGACGTGGCCAAAGCACTGAAGTTTCAGCTTTAGCATCATTCCTTCCAAAGAAATCCAGGACTGATCTCCTTCAGAATGAACTAGTTGGATCTCCTTGCAGTCCAAGGGACTCTCAAGAGTCTTCTCCAACACCACAGTTCAAAAGCATCAATTCTTCCACACTCAGCTTTCTTCAGAGTCCAACTCTCACATATATACATGACCATTGGAAAAACCATAGCCTTGACTAGACGGACCTTTGTGGGCAAAGTAATGTCTGTGCTTTGGAATATGCTATCTAGGTTGGTCAAAACTTTCCTTCCAAGGAGTAAGCGTCTTTTAATTTCATGGCTGCAGTCATCCAACTCTCACATACATACATGACCATTGGAAAAACCATAGTCTTGACTAGACGGACCTTTGTGGGCAAAGTAATGTCTCTGCTTTGGAATATGCTATCTAGGTTGGTCAAAACTTTCCTTCCAAGGAGTAAGCGTCTTTTAATTTCAGGGCTGCAGTCACCATCTGCATGATTTTGGAGCCCCCCAAAATAAAGTCTGACACTGTTTCCACTGTTTCCCCATCTATTTCCCATGAAGTGATGGGACCGGATGCCATGATCTTCGTTTTTTAAATGTTGAGCTTTAAGCCAGGTGGTCTGGTATTTCCATCTCTTTCAGAATTTTCCACAGTTTATTGTGATGCACATGGTCAAAGGCTTTGGCATAGTCAATAAAGCAGAAACAGATGTTTTTCTGGAACTCTCTTGCTTTTTCCATGATCCAGCAGATGTTGGCAATTTGATCTCTGGTTCCTCTGCCTTTTCTAAAACCAGCTTGAACATCACTACTCCTGCTTTATTTTGGTCCCCATGCACGAAATATCTTTTTCCAACTCTTCACTTTCAGTCTGTATGTGTCCCTAGGTTTGAAGTGGGTATCTTGTAGACAGCATATATAGGAGTCTTGTTTTTGTATCCATTTGGTCAGTCTTTGTCTTTTGGTCAGAACATTTAACCCATTTACATTTAACATAATTATTGACAAGTGTGTTCCTGTTAACATTTACTTTGTTGTTTGGGTTCATTTTTATAAACCTTTACTCTGGTTCCTGTGTAGAGAAGACCCTTTTGCATTTGTTGAAGAATTGGTTTGGTGGTGCTGAATTCTCTCAGCTTTTGCCTGTCTATACAGCTTCTTATTTCTCGTTCATATCTGAATGAGATCCTTGCTGAATAGAGCAATCTTGGTTGGAGATAATAATCAAGGCTATTCTCTTTCATCACTTTAAGTATGTCTTGCCATTACCTTCTGGCCTGAAGAGTGTCTATTTAAAGATCAGCTGTTATCCTGTTGGGTATCCCCTTGTATGTTATTTGCATATCTAGCTTTTAAAAAACATTTCCATACCTTTTTAAGACAGTTTCTCAGTTACTTCAACTTTCCTCACATCTCTAACTACCAAAATTCTATTCATTTTTTTAAGCTATAACTCAAATTTCCTTTGGGGGATACTTCTAGTCCAAACTAATTAATTTATTATATATTATCCTTCTTCATGATTTGCCATTATTAAAGCACTTATCCCATTTTAATTTGCAGACATTAGTCATTTATATTTCTCTCTCCAAGTATAAGATTCTTCAGAACAGAAATATCTTTTTTCAGTTTTTACTTTGGTCAGTACCTTCCACAGTTTCTATCATGAAGATACTCAATAAATGTTTGTTAAGTAGAATAAAGAATTTTGATGCATTAATTACACTCTTTTGTCAAGCCTTCTGATACACAATGGAAACAAACCATGACACAGACAAAGTTCTTGCTCTTAATATGCTGATAGTAAATTAAACTCTATTTTGTGGATCTATGAAAAGCAATTCAAATGTGTGTGGCTCTTAATTTCTATGATTAGTACATACAGTCAAGCCTGGCAATTGAAAAGGCTGAGACAACCCATGAGGAAGAACTAGTTCATATCTGACTTTGCACAGAAAAAAAAAAAAAAAATCCAGTTATACGTAGGATAGTATTATACTCTGAATATTTGTATCCTTTCAAATTCATATGATATCTATACTAGCAGGTATGGTGTTTGAGAGGTAATTAAACTTTGATTAGGTCATGAAGGTAGAGTACCCATGTTGAGATTAGTGTCTTTATACAAATAAGAAGGTACACCATAGCTTCCTCTCTCCATCATGTGAGGATACAGAAAGAAGGTGCCGTCTATAAGCCAGGAAGAAAACTTAACAAAGAACCGCATCTGCTGGGTGCTTGATTTTGGACTGTTCAGCCTTCAGAAAAATGTCTGTTGCTTAAGCAACCCAATCTATAGTATTTTGCTATGGTAGCCCAAGCTAAGAGAGATAAGCTTCTGTGTTTCTCAGTACCAGTTCCTGAGAACTCTGAGAGGCATCTCTTCATCCTCAGTTGATCCTCATCCAGGTTCTAGAAAGAATGGAACACTTGAGGAGAATCACAATCAGAAAATACTTTCCACTGTTGTTTAATGCTAGGTTTCCTGAAAAGATGAACCTCATTATTGAGTGTACTACCTGAATAACATTATTTTTGTACTACCTGAATAACATTACATTTTTCATTTATTCATTTGAAAAATATCAGAAAACCCCCACAAAAAGAATTTACCCATTATATCATGCTTATAATATCAGTTTAAAATAAACTTCTCTTCATTCAATTCAGTTCAGTTCAGTTGCTCAGTCATGTCTGACTCTTTGCGACCCCATGAATCACACCATGCCAGGCCTCCGGTCCAGCACCAACTCCTGGAGTTCACTCAAACTCATGTCCATCGAGTAGATGATGCCTCCAGCCATCTCATCCTCTGTTATCCCCTTCTCCTCCTGCCCCCAATGCCTCCAACCATCAGATTCTTTCCCAATGAGTCAACTCTTCGTAAGAGGTGGTCAAAGTATTGGAGTTTCAGCTTTAGCATGAGTCCTTCCAACGAACACCCAGGACTGATCTCCTTTAGGATGGACAGGTTGGATCTCCTTGCAGTCCAAGGGACTCTCAAGAGTCTTCTCCAACACCACAGTTAAAAAGCATCAATTCTTTGGTGCTCAGCTTTCTTCACAGTCCAACTCTCACATCCATACATGACCACTGGAAAAAACATAGCCTTGATTAGATGGACCTTTGTTGGCAAAGTAATATCTCTGCTTTGGAATATGCTATCTAGGTTGGTCATAACTTCCCTTCCAAGGAGTAAAGCGTCTTTTAATTTCATGGCTGCAATCACCATCTACAGTGATTTTGGAGCCCCCCAAAATAACGTCTGACACTGTTTCCACTGTTTCCCCATCTATTTCCCATGAAGTGATAGGACCAGATGCCATGATCTTAAAGTTTTCTGAATGTTGAGCTTTATGCCAACTTTTCCACTCTCCTCTTTCACCTTCATCAAGAGGCTTTTTAGTTCCTCTTCAATTTCTGCCATAAGGGTGGTGTCATCTGCATATCTGAGGTTATTGATATTTCTCCCAGCAATCTTGATTCCAGCTTGTGTTTCTTCCAACCCAGTGTTTCTCATGATGTACTCTGCATATACGTTAAATAAACAGAGTGACAATATACAGCCTTGACGTATTCTTTTTCCTATTTGGAACCAGTCTGTTGTTCCATGTCCAGTTCTAACTGTTGCTTCTTGATCTGCATATAGTTTTCTCAAGAGGCAGGTCACATGGTCTGGTATTCCCATCCCTTTCTGAATTTTCCACAGTTTATTGTGATGCACACAGTCAAAGGCTTTGGCATAGACAATAACACAAAAATAGATGTTATTTTTGCCTTTTCCATGATCCAGCAGATGTTGGCAATTTGATCTCTGGTTCCTCTGCCTTTTCTAAAACCAGCTTGAACATCAGGAAGTTCACGGTTCACGTATTGCTGAAACCTGGCTTGAAGAATTTTGAGAATTACTTTACTAGCGTGTGAGATGAGTGCAATTGTGCGGTAGTTTGAGCATTCTTTGGCATTACCTTTCTTTGCGATGGGAATGAAAACTGGTCTTTTCCAGTCCTGTGACCACTGCTGAGTTTTACAAATTTGCTGGCAGATTGAGTGCAGCACTTTCACAGCATCATCTTTCAGGATTTGAAATAGCTCAACTAGAATTCCATCACCTCTACTAGCTCAGTTCATAGTGATGCTTCCTAAGGCCCACTTGACTTCACATTCCAGGATGTCTGGCCCTAGGTGAGTGATCATACCATTGTGATTATCTTGGTTTTGAAGATTTTTTCGTACAGTTCTTCTGTGTATTCTTGCCACCTCTTCTAAATATCTTCTGCTTCTGTTAGGTCCATACCATTTCTGTCCTTTATCGAGCCCATCTTTGCATGAAATGTTCCCTTGGTATCTCTAATTTTCTTGAAGAGATCTCTAGTCTGTCCCATTCTGCTGTTTTCCTCTTTCTTTGCATTGATTGCTAAGGAAGGCTTTCTTATCTCTCCTTGCTATTCTTTGGAACTCTGCATTCAAATGCGTATATCTTTCCTTTTCTCCTTTGTTTTTCGCTTCTCTTCTTTTCACAGCTCTTTGTAAGACCTCCCCAAACAGCCATTTTGCTTTTTTGCATTTCTTTTCCATGGAGATGGTCTTGATCCCTGTCTCCTGTACAATGTCACGAACTTCATTCCATAGTTCATCAGGCACTCTCTCTATCAGGTCTAGTCCCTTAAATCTATTTCTCACTTCCACTGTATAATCATAATGGATTTGATTTAGGTCATACCTGAATGGTCTAGTGGTTTCCCCTACTTTCTTCAATTTAAGTCTGAATTTGGCAATAAGGAATTCATGATCTGAGCCACAATCAGCTCTTGGTCTTGTTTTTGCTGATTATATAGAGCATCTCCATTTCTTCATTACTCACTACTTAATATTTAATTCCCCCCAAGTTTATATTTTACAAGCAGTCATTTAATATATGTATCTTCTTCCACAAGCTTGAGAATGTGTTCAGTTCTTCACTCAGTTATGTTCAATTTTTTGTCACCCCATGGACTGCATCACATCAGGATTCCCTGCCCATCACCAGCTCCCAGAGTTTGATCAAACTCATGTCCATTGAGTCGGCAATGCCATCCAACGATCTCTTTCCTCTGTCATCCCCTTCTCCTGTCATCAATCTTTCCCAGCATCAGAGTCTTTTCCAATGAGTCAGTTCTTTGCATCAGGTGACCAAAGTATCGGAGCTTCAGCATCAGTCCTTCTAATGAATATTCAGGACTGATTTCCTTTAGGATCAACTGTTTGATCTCCTTGCAGTCCAAGGGACTCTCAAGAGTCTTCTCCAACACTACAGTTCAAAACCATCAATTCTTAGGTCCTCAGCTTTCTTTGAGGTCCAACTCACTTATCCATACATGGCTACTGGAAAAACCATAGCTTTGACTAGATAGACCTTTGTCAGTAAAGTGACATCTCTGATTTTTAATATGCCATCTAGACTTGTCATAGCTTTTCATCCAAGGAGCAAGTATCTTTTAATTTCATGGCTGCAGTCACCATCTGCCGTGATTTTGGATTCTAAGAAAATAAAGATGTATAGTTTATCTCATATCCATGGTACTTAACACATTTCCTCATAGATATTAATCAGTATCAATTCTTCAGTGTTTACTAAATATTTCAAACTGTGTTAAATATTTAAATGTAAAATTTTATTTTTATAAAATCCTGATAGATTGATGCCACTGTAATCTCCATATTTCACAAGATACAGCGAAAGATTAGAGAAACATGGAAATTGTTTTACTATGGAACTTCTTTAGCCTACTCATGAATAGTGAGTGCTGAATTTAAACAGTAAATATATTCATGAAATCCTGTGCCAAACCACTCACTTTATTATATTATTTTGACTATTTTTAAGTTAATATGTGCATTAGTGTCTTATATAGATGCTTTGTGAAAATAAAATTCTGCTTTGTTTAGTCCTGTCCTACTCATCCACTTGCTTATTGAACTAATGAGGAAAATTAGTTTTGACAATCCAGTGAAAATGAAAGTGTTAATAATCTGGTGCAATGGATATAAACTATGAAAAAAGGCATTGTTGTTATCTTTGAAGTTCATAACATGACTCTAAACAATGTTTATCTTCATAATTACATATTCCTTAAGCTAATATTGAAATGAGGTCAAGCCTGGGAAAAACTTTTTGAGCCCTTCATGATAGAAAAATGGAAGGGCAAATTCAACCCTTATTAAATATTCTAAAATTAAATGTTTTCAGCATATAATCCTTAGCATGGTATATTCACTTGTGGATAACAGAGATTTTTGTACCTGGCCTTCAAAAGTGATTAGAATATACTTGATGTTATATGTGTATTGATCAAATGCCTCTTCCACTTGAAATCAGGCAATACATATTACTTTTACCACACACTGGTGCTTAATTATTTCTGATCTCAGCTCTGTTAATCACTAGAAAATGCTCTTGGGATACAAATGTCAGCCCAGCTCCTTTATAAAATAGGAGGAAAAGAGTATTTTGATGAGCTTGGCCTTTCCCTTGATACTGGTATTAATTCTTAAAGAACTTCCAAAAAAATCCCACCTCTTGAGAACATAGCAAAAAAGCAAACAGAGAATTTCTAAGATACATTTCTAATGCCAGCAATTCTAAACTCCATGACATAATGCATTAAAAGAATGTTTTATTTTGGTGTGTGTATATCTTAGATCTTCAGTTACCCTGCAGGTTCCCTTGAGGTCAGCAATCTCATTTTGCATATTTTGCCACATCTATGTTGACTGTTCAATAAATATTTGCTAAAACAATGAATGAACAGGCACAACTTCACAATTACCAGAACATGAAGGGTAGAAACGTGTGCATGCATGTGTGTTGAATCGATTCAGTTGTTTCCAACTCTTGGGGACCCCATGGACTGTAGCTTACCAGGCTTCTCTGTTCCTGAGATTCTTCAAGCAAGAATACTGGAATAGGTTGCCATACCCTCCTCCAGTAGATCTTCCTGAGCGTGGGATCGAACTGGCTTCTTTATTTCTCCTGCATTGACAGGTGGGTTCTTTACCACTAGTGCCAGCTTATGTATCTCAGGGGCATCTGGTTCACTATTGTGAGGCAGGCAGGACAGGAAAGTGTCAATAAAAGAATACCTCCTAGCAAATGCCCTCTGAATTCTATTAGTTCTACTGCCCAAGAAAGTTATTGCTTCAATACACACACTATTTGTGCAGGATTTTTCTTTCTNGGTGGGTTCTTTACCACTAGTGCCAGCTTATGTATCTCAGGGGCATCTGGTTCACTATTGTGAGGCAGGCAGGACAGGAAAGTGTCAATAAAAGAATACCTCCTAGCAAATGCCCTCTGAATTCTATTAGTTCTACTGCCCAAGAAAGTTATTGCTTCAATACACACATTATTTGTGCAGGATTTTTCTTTCTGTAGTTGGCTAATTAATTTTTTTTTTTCATGCTTCAGGTTGCATTCAGCATAACTTTTCTCTAGTTACTTTCCCATCTAGGCTACTGGGAGATGGAAGGTTTGATTTATCCACACCCAACCATCCACTTTCATGTCACATAGGACACTGATGCCTGCTCCTTCATTGTAGTTCAATGTCCATTTGGCAATGAAGAGAGTGGCAAGCAAAGGGAGTTGCCAAAAGTAGACAAAAGGACTTGGAGATATACATTTATTCTGTAGAATATTAGGTAGAACATAACATGGTGAGGCAAGGGGAGAGATATGCCAAGAGAGAAGAATTTGCTTGAGGTTAATTAATTAATTAAGATAGGAATTTGCTATTTGAGGAAACAATATGTCAAACTTTTTTTTTTTTTTTTCAAACTAATTACATTCTCCAGTGATCAATGCAAAGAAATAGATGAAAATAGTAGAACGGGAAAGACTGCAGATCTCTTCAAGAAAATTAGAGATACAAAGGGAACATTTCATGCAAAGATGGGCTCAATAAAGGACAGAAATTGTATGGACTTAACAGAAGCAGGAGAAATTAAGAAGAGATGGCAACAATACACAGAAAAACTATACAAAAAAGATCTTTATGACCCAGCCAATCACGATGGTGTGATCACTCACTTAGAGCCAGAAGTCCTGGAGCCCAAAGTCGAATGAGATTTAGGAAACATCACTATGAACAAACCTAGTGCAGATGATGGAATTCCAGTTGAACTATTTCAAATCCTAAAACATGATGCTGTGAAAGTTCTACACTCAATATGTCAGCAAATTTGGAAAACTCAGCCGTGGCCACAGGACTGGAAAAGGTCACTTTTCATTCCAATCCCAAAGAAAGGCAATGTCAAAGATTGTTCAAACTACCACACAATTGCAGTCATTTCACATGCTAGCAAAGTAATGCTCAAAATTCTCCAAGCCAGGCTTCAACAGTACATGAATCATGAACTTCGAGATGTTCAAGCTGGATTTAGAAAATGCAGAGGAACCAGAGATCAAATTGCAAACATCTGTTGGATCATTGAAAAAGCAAGAGAGTTCTAGAAAAACATCTACTTTTGCTTTTTGGCTATACCAAAGACTTTGACTGTATGAATCACAACAAGCTATGGAAAATTCTGAAAGAAATGGGAATACCAGAGCACTTTACCTGCCTCATAAGAAATCTGTATACAGGTCAAGAAGTAGCAGTTATAATTTATCATGGAAAAACAGACTGGTTCCAAATCAGGAAATGAATACATCAAGGCTGTATGTTATCACCCTGCCTATTTAACTTATATGCAGAGTACATCATGAGAAATGCTGGGCTGGATGAAGCACAAGCTGGAATCAAGATTGCCCAGAGGACTATCGATAACCTCAGATATGCAGATGACATCACCCTTATGGCAGAAAGTGAAGAGGAACTAAAGAGCCTCTTGATGAAAGTGAAAGAGGAGAGTGAAAAAGTTGACTTAAAACTCAACATTCAGAAAACGAAGATCATGGCATCTGGTCCCATCACTTCATGGCAAATGGATCAGGACACAGTGGAAACAGTGACAAACTTTATTTTGGGGGGCTCCAAAATCACTACAGATGGTGACTGCAACCATGAAATTAAAAGACGCTTGCTCCTTGGAAGAAAAGCTAACCTAGACAGCGTATTAAAAAGCAGAAGCATTACTTTGCAAAAAAAGTTCTGTCTAGTCAAAGCTATGGTTTTTCCAGTAGTCATGTATGGATGTGAGAGTTGGGCCATAAAGAAAGCTGAGTGCCAAAGAATTGATGCTTTTGAACTGTGATTTTGGAGAAGACTCTTGAGAGTCCCTTGGACTGCAAGGAGATCCAACCAGTCCATCCTAAAGGAAATCAGTCCTTAATATTCACTGGAAGAACTGATGCTGAAGCTGAAACTCCAATATTTTGGCCACCTGATGTGAAGAACAGATTTATTTGGAAAGACACTGATGCTGGGAAAGATTGAAGGTGGGAGGATTAAGGTCAATGGTGGATGAGACAGTTAGATAGCATCACTGACTCAATGGACATGAGTTTGAGTAAATTCTGAGAGTTGGTGATGGACAGGGAGACCTGGTGTGCTATAGTCCATGAGGTCACAATAAATTGGACATGACTGATCAAGTGAACTGACTAAACTGACTGGTGTAATTTTTAGGAGAGACAAACAAGCCTCCTTCAATGAACAGTGTTTAATAATAGAAGAAAATAACAAAAGTGGAAAGACTATAGTGATCTCTTCAGGAAAGTTGGAAACATCAAGAAATGATAAACATAGTAGAGACCTAGTAGACCCTGAGGAGATCAAGACAAGTTGTAAAGAATGCACAAAAGAACTGAACAAAAAAGATCTTATGAACTGGATGACTACAATGGGTGGTTAGTCACCCAGAGCCAGACATTGTGAACTGCGAAGTCAAGTGGACCTTAAGAAGTACTGTTGTTAATAAAGCTAGTGGATGAGATGAAATTTCAGCAGAACTATTTGAATCCTTAAAGGAGAATGCCATCAGAATTTTGCATCCATTATGTCAACAAAACTGGAAGATCCAGCAGTGGCCACAGGCCTGGAATAATGAATCCTTGTCCCAGTCCCAAGAAGGATAGTACCAAAGAATGTGCTAACTCATCTCCCATATTAATAAAGTCATGCCTAAAACTTTACATGTTAGACTTCAGCATTATGTGAACCAAGAACTTCCAGAAGTCCAAGTGAGAAAAGGAAGAGGAACTAGAAATCAAATTGCCAACATTCACTGGATTACAGAGAAGGAAAGGGAATTTCAGAAAAAATCTATCTCTTTTTCATTGACAATGCAAAAGCCTTTGATCATGTGGATCATAACAAACTCTGGAAAGCTCTTAGAGAGATGGGAATACCAGACTATATTACTGTCTCCTGAGAAACCTGTATGTGGGTCAAAAGCAAAAGCTAGAATCTTGTATGTGACAAATGACTGGTCCAAGGTCAAGAAAGGAGGACTACAGGACTGTCTGGTGTCACCCTGTTTGTTTAACCAATAAGCTGAGCATATCATGAGAAATGCCAGGCTGGATGAGTTACAAGCTGGAATTAAGATAGGTGGGAGAAACATCAACAGCCTCAGATATGTGCATGATACCACTCTAATGGAAGAAAGTGAAAAGGAACTACAGAGCCTCTTGCTGAGGGTGAAGGAGGAGAGTGAAAGAGCCAGCTTAAGACTAAATATTAAAAAATAAAAATAAAAACTAAGATCATGGGATCCGGCCCCATTACTGCATGGCAAATAGAAGAGGAAAACATAGAAGCAGTGACAGATTTCCACTTCTTGGGCTCTCAAATCACTGTGGACAGTGACTGTAGCCATGAAATCAGAAGACTATTGCTTCTTGGCAGGAAAGTGATGTCAAAGCTAGACAGTGTGTTGAAAAGCAGAGATATTGCTTTGCCAACAAACGTTCGTATAGTCAAGGCTATGGTCTTCCCAGTGGTCACACGCGGTTGTGAGAGCTGGACCATAAAAAAGACAGAATGCTAAAGAATTGTTGCCTTTAAACTGGTGCTAGAGAAGACTCCTGAAAGCCCCTTGGAGAGCAAGGAGATCAAACTAGTCAATTTTAAGGGAGATCAACCCTGAATACTCATTGGAAGCACTGATGCTAAAGCTGAAACTCCAGTATTTTGGTCACCTGATGCAAACAGACAACTCATTGGAAAAGTCCTTGATGCTGGGAAAGGCTGAGGTCAAAAGACGAGGGCATCAGAGGCTGAGATGTCTGGATGGCATCAATGATGCAGTGAACAGGAACTTGGGCAAAATCCGGAAGATGATGAGGAACAAGGAGGCCTGGAATGCTGCAGTCCATGGTGTCACAAAGAATTGGACATGACTAGGTGACTGAAAAACAACAATGTAATTTTTAGATATATAACACACTGTTTTGTTTTGTGGTGTGTATGTGTGTGTGTGTTAATGACTCAACTTGCTGATGCTTTATTTTCTTAAATTTATGGAGCACTACTGATGACCAAGTGTAACTTGAAGAGAAAACTCCACTTATATAGGACTACCTAAGACTGACTGGCTTTTCCTTTTTTTTTTTTTTTTAATTATTTATTTTTATTGAAAGATAATTGCTTTACAGAATTTTGCTGTTTTCTGTCAAATCTTAACATGAATCAGCCATAGGTATACATATATCCCATTCCTTTTAAAACTCCTTCCCATCCACCTCCCCTTCCCACCCCTCCAGGTTGAACAGAGCCACTATTTGATTTCCTGAGCCATACAGCAAATACCCATTGGCTATTTATTTTGCATATGGAAATATAAGTTTCCATGTTACTCTTTCCATACATCTCACCCTCTCCCCTCTCCCCATGTCCATAAGTCTATTTTCCATGTTTATTTCTCCATTGTTGCCCTGTAAATAAATTTCAGTACAATTTTTCTAGATTCCATATATATGTGTTAGAATACAGTATTTATCTTTCCCTTTCTGACTCACTTCACTCTGTATAATAGGTTCTAGGTTCATCCACCTCATTAGAACTGACTCAAATGCATTCCTTTTTATGGCTGAGTAATATTCTATTGCAAAAAGCTTTTCTTTACGATTCCTTCCATTCATTCCTTTTCCCTTTCCACTTTTTCCCCCAAGGTATATTTATTGCTAATGAGGTGTTTACTCCTTTACAAAAGGGTCTAAGAGTGAACTGGCCTACTTTGGGTACAAAAGTTTATTAACCCAAGCATATCATACATGTGTGTAGCGGGGGAGAGGGGCAGGGGGTAGGGTGCCCTTTTGTAGTCTGTTACTTCCTACACTTTGAACTTCAAAACGTAATGACAAAGTAGTGTGTGTGAAGTGTGTACAGATGTGTGCTCACTAGTTACTAATTCTATGATTTGTACTTTGTTCATTTTGATCCTCAAAGTTTTCTTTTGCTCCTTCAGTATATAAGGGAATATATGTATTTTTATAAAACTGACTGTACTTCACTAAAAATAAAAATCTCATCTACAGAAAAGATAAATATAAATCAAAGATTTTTTCACCCTACAAAGGAATTCACTGAAAGTTTCCTTCCTTCAGTTCTGTTCAGGTCAGTTCTGTCACTCAGTCGTGTCCAATTCTTTGCGACCCCATGAATCAGCACGCCAGGCCTCCCTGTCCATCACCAACTCCCAGAGTTCATTTAAACTCATGTCCATCTAGTCGGTGATGCCATCCTGCCATTTCATCCTCTGTCGTCCCCTTCTCCTCCTGCCCTCAATCCCTCCCAGCATCAGGGCCTTTTCCAATGAGTCAACTCTTTGCATGAGATGGCCAAAGTACTGGAGTTTTAGCTTCAGTATCAGTCCTTGTAGTGAACACCCAGGATTGATCTCCTTTAGGATGGACTGGTTGGATCCTCTTGCAGTCCAAGGGACTCTCAAGAGTCTTCTCCAAAACCACAGTTCAAAAGCATCAATTCTTCGGCACTCAGCTTTCTTCACAGTCCAACTCTCACATCCATATATGACCACTGGAAAAACCATAGCCTTGACTAGATGGACTTTGTGGAAAAATAATGTTTCTGCTTTTCAATATGCTATCTAAGTTGGTCATAACTTTCCTTCCAAGGAGTAAGTGTTTTTTAATTTCATGGCTGCAATCACCATCTGCAGTGATTTTGGATCCCAAAAAAATAAAGTCTGACACTGTTTCCACTCTTTCACCATCTATTTGCCATGAAGTGATGGGCCCAGATGCCATGATCTTAGTTTTCTGAATGTTGAGCTTTAAGCCAATTTTCTCAGTCTCCTCTTTCACTTTCATCAAGAGACTCATTAGTTCCTTTTCATTTTCTGCCATAAGGGTGGTGTCATCTGCATATCTGATGATATTGATATTTCTCCCGGCAATCTTGATTCCAACTTGTGCTTTTTACAGCCCAGCATTTTTCATGATGTACTCTGCATATAAATTAAATAAGCAGGGTGACAATATACAGCCTTGATGTACTCCTTTTCCTATTTGGAAGCAGTCTGTTGTTCCATGTCCAGTTCTAACTGTTGCTTCCTGACCTGTATATAGGTTTCTAAGTATATTTCAAATACAAAATTTATACCAATGTACTTAACTCATTACATCAGCAATACATAAAAGTATATTTAAAGTGTACTTGGGATATTTAACAGTCTAGGAAATAACAAGAGAAAGGAAATATATATATATATATATTTAAGAAGTACATGTCATATTTTCTTTGGCTCTATATTAGAGGTCCCTAAACTTTTTAGCAGAAAGGTCTGGTTTCATGAAAGACAAATTTCCACAGATATTAATGATGGGGAGCTGCTGCTGAATCTTTACCTGCTAGCCTGTTGCTCCCTTCCCAGTATGCAGTCCAGTTCTTAATAGGTAGTAGACTGATACTGGCCTGAAGCCTAGGGGGTTGGAGGACCCCTGCTCCATATGATTCATTTGAGATCCTAGTAATGCTATCGAATGCTTATATTCTTGCTGACAAATATTGGTCACTTGTTCACTCGTTTATTCAGCCAGTCATTTTAAAAAATTGAGTTTCTACTATAAAAAATCTCTGTGGATGTTGACTGCAGCCATGAAATTAATCTCCATATGATTCATTTGAGATCCTAGTAATGCTATCGAATGCTTATATTCTTGCTGACAAATATTGGTCACTTGTTCACTCGTTTATTCAGCCAGTCATTTTAAAAAATTGAGTTTCTACTATAAAAAATCTCTGTGGATGTTGACTGCAGCCATGAAATTAAAAGTCACTTGCTGCTTGGAAGAAAAGCTATGACAAACCTAGGCACCATATTAAAAAGCAGAGATATCACTTTACCAGCAAACGTCCATATAGTCAAACCTATGGTTTCTTCAAAAGTCTTGTACGGATGTGAGAGTTGGACCATAAAGAAAGCTGAGCACTGAAGGATTGATGCATTCGAACTGTGGTGCTGGAGAAGACTCTTGAGAGTCCCTTGGACTGCAAGGAGATCAAACCAGTCCATCCTAAAGGAAATCAGTCCTGAATATTCACTGGAAAGATTGATGCTAAAGCTGAAACCCCATTACTTTGGCCACTTGATGAGAAGAGCCAACTCATTCTAAAAAACTTTGATGCTGGAAAGAATTGAAGGCAGAAAGTGAAGGGGATGACAGAGGATGAGATGGCAGGATGACATCATCAATTCAAAGGACATGAGTTTGAGCAAACTCTGAGAGATAGTAAGGAACAGGGAAGCTTGGTATGCTGCAGTCCATGGGGTCACAAAGAGTCGGACATGGCTGAGCAACTGAATAGCAACTATAACTTCAGTTCAGTTCAGTCACTTAGTCATGTCTGACTCTTTGCGACCCCATGAACTGCAGCACGCCAGGCTTCCCTGTCCATCACCAACTCCTAGAGTCCACTCAAACCCATGTCCATCGAGTTGATGATGCCATCCAACCATCTCATCCTCTGTCGTCCCCTTTCCTCAGTCTTTCCCAGAATCAGAGTCTTTTCCAATAAGTCAACTCTTCGCATCAGGTGGCCAAAGTATTGGCGTTTCAGCTTCAACATCAGTCCTTCCAATGAATACCCAAGACTGATCTCCTTTAGGATGGACTTGGATCTGCTTGCAGTCCAACTTAGTTGATTTTTAAATGTCTTACAGTTCAAGTAAGAGACATTGGCAATAAAAAGAATTCTTTTCATAGTCAATAACAGCAAAGGAGCAGAGCACATACAGGCTCAATAACAGAATAAAAGATTGTTGGACATTGCTAGTAACCAGCATTATGGCCTCTCAACCAATCAAGAAGTTAAGCTTTGTTCTATTCATTTACAGTCCTTGTTAAGTGTGTTATTACCTCTAGGCTTTAGTATATCTTTGAAATTCTACATTTACCTCAGAGTGTTTTTTTGAGGGCTAAGCAAACCAATATGTGTAAATCACGTAACATCTCAATAACCATTAACTTCCTATTGTATAATTATTATTACTATTTTATCATTATGATTACTATGATTATTTGTCTTATCCTGAATACTTTAGATTTTTCTCTCTTTCTTTGGCAGGTGAGAATTGGCCTTCTTACACTCAGCCATTAGTCTTCCCAACCCAGTGGTCAGCATTTTCAGTTAGGTAATTCTTCATGCTATAAGTGGAGCCATTTATCGAAACTTACCTAATTTCTTCCTCATGTACAAGAGAAAGTGATCCTGGAATATTTTCTGCCCATTGAAATGTGCACTCAGGCAGGAACATGGAAATCAGTATAGTGGAGCTAATGATCTGAATCCATTAACAATTGCTCATTTGGGTGGAAGTGACCTGAGATGAAGAGAAAATGTAATTTTGCCTGCCAATACAGTAAAAAAAATGGTGACCATTACAGTTCTATAGATATTATAATCAATGATACTTTTTATTGGCTCAATTGAACTACATTGTAGCCAATTAAATACCTGTTTAGATGACATGAGTTAAAATGAAAGAATCTAGAATCTTTCATGGTTTGCACAAAATTCGCTCCTGTGCAATAGCTTTAGCCTTAATGCTTTTTAATGTCAAGAGGTCACCTTGCTCACCTGGCAAATCAACCTTTTCTCTAACCAAGGAATTTTGATATCCACATTGAAAACAAAAACTATTTTAAAGTTTTTATATCTTCAAAGAGGAAAATGGTTATCCTTCCACTTATTTGTAAATTAATTTTCATTGTTGCTTTCTTAAATATATGTGAATATTTATTTATATGGAAATTGTCAACTTACGTGAGGTTTGCTTTTAACTGACTATACTATGGACAGTTTATTGAGAACTTTAAAGCCACCATACCCTTTTATTATTCAGAAAGCTATGCTATTGAACATTCATGCAATGCTTAGTATAATATTATTGTTTAGATCCAGTTATGCAGAAGTATGATTTCCTTTCATAAGAATCATTATAGCACAAAAGTGTGAGTATACAGAATAAAACTTTTGGTGTAAGTTTCCCAAACATTTAGTACTGCCTGATATTCACCATGTTTTCAAATCAAACTACAAGTTTTGCTCCTAAAAATAATGCATCCTGAAATTTTCTAAATTTAGTATGACCAATAATAAAAATCTTTTCTACACTTATTATCAGAAAGGTTTCATAAGATAAAAATGGGCATATATTACTTAATTATTCAGGTAGACCCATTTCTTATCCTAAACATACTGAAAGAAATTGAAGTGAGAGAATTCCGTGTCTTCTATGTCTTTTTCCAAACTTTAAAATTTGTTTTTGTTTCAAGCATCACTGAGCACTTAGTTTGTGACAGACATTGTACTAAAAGCTAGATGCCCAAAGATGACTAGGGCAAGAAAATTTCTTTTAAATTTTTACAGTCTTGTCTTTCCACATATAGATAAGCCAGTTTTACCTTTCAGTGACTGGATATTGCCCAAAGGGAGTGGGAGGGAATATTATCTGGCAGGAGATGAATGGAGCCACTCCGATAGCTGTAAAATGTCATCATTAACAGGTACTCTGTGACTATTTAGTTCAGCAGAATTTATGCCTGTTTTGAAGGAAAGTAGCTGAATTCTTTTATCAAAAGAGCTATTAGAACATTGATCAGCAGGACCCTATTTAATTACAGACATAGTGCTTTGTTATGGTCTAGGGACTGAAAGAGGGTTGGAGTAAGAAGAAAAAAATAAAATCTTCTATAAGGAGATTTGTAGTTCTCAAAAAGTTTTGTTTTGTTTTGTTTACCTGTCTTAAACTGTTAACACCAAGAAAAACATATGACGCTTTTTTTTTTGTTTTTACAGTTTGGTTGATTTATTCAATTTTTTATTTTAAAAACTTTTTTTAACTTGCTAAAATTGAGTCAAGAAGACATATAAGATATAAATCATAATCTATATTTTTAAAAAGCTGAAGCTAAAACTCTTCTCCTCCCAAAAAAAAAGATGCTAGAATCTAGAATTATACCCAAAGAAAATGAATTCTTAAATCCACCAAAACACATATACAAAGGGTTTGTTGTCCTTTCATTCATATCAGTCAAACTTTAGAAGCAGTTTGAGTGTCCATGAACATTAAAATGGGTAAAAAAAGGTAAGATGTTTAATATTCTAGGCAGAGGAAACAAGAAATATGATGGAATATAGTACATTCAAGGTTCTAATTTTTTTATGACTAGAATATAAGCATTAGGGAGAAATCAAAAAGTGAAGTATAACAGCTTAGCTAGAAAAATAGGAAAGATGAATAGAGAATCATAAAAAAAAAACAAAATATATTAAGGAGTTTACACTTTTTACTGAGAAGGTCATTGGCAAGTTTTAAACAAGGAAGTAGTTTGATTAGATGAATGTGGAGTTTAGAAGGAGGGTATGGCGGCACAGCATAAAATGAATTGATACAGAAGGTGTTATTTTAGATGCAGGCGTATTTATGAGATTTGTTCCTCATGTAATTCAAAAATCTACTTAAATTTTGCTTCTTCTTACAGAGGCTTTCCTTAATTAAAAAAAAAAAAAAAAATAAGTACACTCTTACCCAACTTGGTTCTCTCTTTTTCATATACTTCATATTTTTAAAATTTTTCACCATTTATTGAAATTGTTTCTTTTCTTACATTTGCTAAGATATAAGATTCATGAGAGTTAAAAAAAATTGTATAGATATTTTCCTAATTGAATCACAAAGTGCAAGAATGGTGTTAGTATGTAGTTGGGGTGTGTGTGTGTGTGTGTGTGTGTGTGTGTGTGTGTGTGTGTGTGTTCAAGTCATGTAGGACTGTTTGCAACACCATGAACAGTAGCCCACGAGATTCCTCTGTCCACGGAATTTTCCAGGCAAGAGTACTGGAGTGGGTTACCATTTCCTCCTCCAGGGGATCCTCCCAATCTAGAGATCAAACCTACATCTCTTCAGTTTCCTGCATTGGCAGGCAGATATCTTACCACTGGAGCCAGCTGGAAAGTCCCATATAGTAAATATTCAATAAATATTTTATATTAATAAATGAATCCCAAAAATACTGCACTATATTTTAGGGATATTTGAGTGGCCAAGAGGAGCTACCCTGGGCCAGAGGTCAGGGGCAGTGGCCAAGAGGAGCAACCCCACGCTGCAGGTCAGGGGCCATGGCAGAGAGGAGATACCCAGCACCCAAGGTCAGGGGCAGTGGCCGAGAGGAGCAACCCTACATCTGAGGTAAGGAGCAGCAGCTGCACTTTGCTGGAGCAGCCGTGAAGAGAGACCCTGCATCCAAGGTAAGAGAAACACAGGTAAGATGGTAGGCACTGAGAGAGTGGATCAGGGGACAGACAGTCTGAAATTACAGTAATGGACAACTAGCCAATCTGATCACATGGACCACAGACTTGTCTAACTCAGTGACACTAAACCATGCTATTTGGGGTCAGCCAAGACAGCCAAGTCATGGTGGAGAGGTCTGAGAAAATGTAGTCCACTGGAGAAAGGAATGGCAAACCACTTCAGTATTCTTGCCTTGAGAACCCCATGAACAGCATGAAAAGAAAAAAGATAGGACACTGAAAGATGAATTCCCCAGGTCAGTAGCTGTCCAGTATGCTACTGGAGGTCTGTGGAGAAATAACTCCAGAAAGAATGAAGGGACGGAACCAAAGCAAAAACAACATCCAGTTGTGTATGGGACTGGTGATAGAAGCAATATTCGATGCTGTAAAAAGCAATCTTGCATAGGAACCTGGAATGTTAGGTCCATGAATCAAGGGAAATTGGAAGTGGTCAAACAAGAGATGAAAAGAGTGAACGTTGAAATTCTAGGAATCAGTGAACTAAGATGGACTGGAATGGGTGAATTTAACTCAGATGACCATTACATCTACTGTGAGCAGGAATCCCTTAGAAGAAATGGAGTAGCCATCATAGTCTACAAAAGAGTCCTAAATGGAGTACTTGGATGCAATCTCAAAAACCACAGAATGATCTCTGTTTGTTTCCAAGGCAAACCGTTCAATATCACGGTCATTCAAGTCTATGCCCCAAACAGTAATGCCAAAGAAGATGAAGTGGAACAGTTCTATGAAGACCTACAAGACCTTTTAGAACTAACACTCAAAAAAGGTGTCCTTTTCATTATAGGGGAATGGAATGCAGAAGTAGGAAGTCAAGAAACACCTGGAGTAACAGGCAAATTTGGCCTTGTGGTATGGAATGAAGCAGGGCAAATGCTAATAGAATTTTGCCAAGTGAATGCACTGGTCATAGTAAACACCCTCTTCCAACAACACGAGAGAAGAACCTACACATGGACATCACCAGGTGGTCAACACTGAAATCAGATTGATTATATTCTTTGCAGCCAAAGATGGAGAAGCTCTATACAGTCAACAAAAACAAGACCAGGAGTAAACTGTGCCTCAGATCATGAAATCCTTATTGCCAAATTCAGACTGAAATTGAAGAAAGTGGAGAAAACCACTAGACCATTCAGGTATGACCTAAATCAAATCCCTTATGAATATACAGTGGAAGTGAGAAATAGATTTAAGGGACTAGATCTGAGAGACAGAGTGTCTGATGAACTATGAACGGAGGTTTGTGACATTGTGCAGGACACAGGAATCAAGACCATCTGCAAGAAAAAGAAATGCAAAAAAGCAAAATGGCTGTCTAAGGAGGCCTTACAAATAGCTGTGAAAAGACAGGAAGTGAAAAGCAAAGGAGAAGAGGAAAGATATACCCATTTGAAAGCAGAGTTCCAAAGAATAGCAAGAAGAGATAAGAAAGCCTTTTTCATCTATAAATGCAAAGAAATAGAAGAAAACAATAGAATGGGAAAGACTAGAGATCTCTTCAAAAAACTAGAGATACCAAGGGAACTTTTCATGCAAAGGTGGGCTCAATAAAGGACAGAAATGGTAGGGACCTAATAGAAGCAGAAGATATTAAGAAGAGGTGGCATGAATACACAGAAGAACTGTACAAAAAAAAAAAAATTCACCATGGTGTGATCACTCACCTAGAGCCAGGCATCCTGGAATGTGAAGTCAAGTGGGCCTTAGAAAGCATCATGACAAACAAAACTAGTGGAAGTGATGGAATTTCAGTTGAGCTATTTCAAATCCTGAAAGATGATGCTGTGAAAGTGCTGCACTCAATATGCCAGCAAATATGGAAAACTCAGCACTGTCAATGGGACTGGAAAAGATTAGTTTTCATTCCAATCCCAAAGAAAAGCAATGACAAAGAATGCTCAAACTACCCCACAATTGCACTTATCTCACACGCTAGTAAAGTAATGTTGAAAATTCTCCAAGCCAGGCTTCAGCAGTATGTGAACCATGAACTTCCAGATGTTCAAGCTGGTTTTAGAAAAGGGAGAGGAACCAGAGATCAGATTGCCAACATCTGTTGGATCATCTAAAAAGCAAGAGAGTTCTAGAAAACCATATACTTCTGCCTTTTTGGCTATGCCAAAATCTTTGACTGTGTGGATCACAACATATTTTGGAAAATTCTAAAAGAGATGGGCATACCAGACCACCTGACCTGCCTCTTGAGAAACCTATATGCAGATCAGGAAGCAACAGTTAGAACTGGACATGGAACAACAGACTAGTTCCAAATAGGAAAAGGAATACATCAAGGCTGTATATTGTCACTCTGCTTATTTAACTTATATGCAGAGTACCTCATAAGAAAAGCTGGGCTGGAAGAAGCATAAGCTGGAATTAAGATTGCCAGGAGAAATATCAATAACCTCAGATATGCAGATGATATCACCCTTATGGCAGAAAATGAAGAGGAAGTAAAAAGCCTCTTGATGAAAGTGACAAAGGAGAGTAAGAAAGTTGGCTTAAAACTCACATTCAGAAAACTAAGATCATGGCATCTGATCCTATCACTTCATGGGAAATAGATGGGGAAACAGTGGAAATAGTGGCTGACGTTATTTTTCTGGGCTACAAAATCACTGCAGATCGCGATCGCAGCAATGAAATTAAAAGACGCTTACTCCTTGGAAGGAAAGTTATGACCAACCTAGACAGCATGTTAAAAAGCAGAGACATTACTTTGCCAACAAAGGTCCATCTAGTCAAGGCTATGGTTTTTCCATTGGTCATGTATGGATGTGAGAGTTGGACTATAAAGAAAGCTGAGCACTGAAGAATTGATGCTTTTGAACTGTGGTGTTGGAGAAGACTCTTTAGAGTCTCTTGGACTGCAAGGAGATCCAACCAGTCCATCCTAAAGGAGATCAGTCCTGGGTGTCCATTGGAAGGACTGATGCTGAAGCTGAAACTGCAACACTTTTGCCACCTCATGCGAAGAGTTGACTCATTGGAAAAGACTCTGATGCTGGGAGAGATTGGGGACAGGAGGAGAAGGGGAGGACAGAGAATGAGGTGGCTGGATGGCATTACCGACTCGATGGACATGAGTTTGGGTCAACTCCAGGAGTTGGTGATGGACAGGGAGGCCTGGTGTGCTGCAGTTCATGGGGTAGCAAAGGGTCAAACACAACTCAACAACTGAACTGAACTGAGCTGAACTGAATTTAAATTAAGTGAGTGGAGAGGGGTGAAAGGGTTTTCAACAATCTGAAAGCAAGCTCGTTGATACTGCTGTTATTGTTGTTGTTGTTCAGTCGCAGTAGCCCAGTCATGTCCAACTCTTTGAAACCACATGGACTGAAGCATGGCAGGCCTCCCTGTCCTTCACCATCTCCTGAAGTTTGCCCAAGTTCATGTCCATTACAATGATGATGCCATCCAGCCATCTCTTCCTCTGATGCCCTCTTCTCTTTCTGCCTCAATCTCACCCAGTATCCGGGACTTTTCCAATGTGTCAGCTGTTCATATCAGATAACCAAAATGCTGGAGCTTCAGCTTTAGCATCAGTTCTTCCAATTAGTATTCAGGGTTGATTTCCCTTAAGATTGACTGGTTTGATCTCCTTGCTCTCCAAGTGGATTTTAAGAGTCTTCTCCAGCAACACAGTTGAAAGACATCAGTTCTTTGGCATTCTGCCTTCTTTATGATCCATTTCTCACAACTGTACATGATCACTGGGAAGACCATAGCCTTGATTATACAGACCTTTGTTGGCAGATTAATGTTTCTGTTTTTCCACTCACTGTCTAGGTTTGTCGCTGCTTCCTTGCAAAAAGCAATCGTCTGCTGATTTCACAGCTGCAGTCACCATCCAGTGGTTTTAGAGCCCAAGAAGAGGAAATCTGTCACTGCTTCCATCTTTTACCCTTCTATTTCCCATGAAAATCACTGCAGATTGCAACTGCAGCCATGAAATTAAAAGACGCTCGCTCCTTGGGAGAAAAGGTATGACAAGCCTAGACAGCACATTAAAAAGCAGAAACATTAATTTGCTAAAAGAGTTATCTGGCCAAAGCTATGGTTTTTCCAGTAGTCATGTTAGGATGTGAGAGTTGGACCATAAAGAAAGCTGGGAGCTGAAGAATTGGTCCTTTTGAATTGTGGTGTTGGAGAAGACTCTTGAGAGTCCCTTGGACTGCAAGGAGAACAAACCAGTCAATCTTAAAGGAAATCAGTCCTGACTATTCATTGGAAGGACTGATGCTGAAGCTCCAGTACTTTGGCCACCTGGTGCAAAGAACTGGCTTATTGGAAAAGACCCAGATGCTGGGAAAGATTGAAGGCAGGAGGAGAAGAGGATGAGATAATTGAATGGCATCACTGACTCAATGGGTGTGGGTTTGAGCAAACTCCAGGATTTGGTGATGGACAGGGAAGCCTGGTGTGCTGCAGTCCTTGGGGTCACAGATAATTGGACACAACTGAGTGACTGAACTGAACTGAATGAGATCAGATGTTATGATAGTATTTTTTTTTTAATATTTAGTTTTAAGCCAGCTCTTTCATGCTTCTCCTTCAAGAACTCCATCAAGATGTTCTTAAGTTCCTCTTTACTTTCTGCCATTAGAGTGGTGTCATCCAGATATCTGAGGTTGTTGATATTTCTCCTGCCTGTCTTGATTCCAGCTTGTAACTCATCCAGCCTGGCATTTAACATGATGTGTTCTCTGTATAGATTAACTAAAAAGGGTGACAGCACACAGTCCTGTAATATTCCTTTCTTGATCTTGAACCAATCAGTTGTTCCATACAGGTCCTAACTGTTGCTTCTTGGGTTGCATATAGGTTTCTCAGGAGACATGTAAGATGGTCTGGTATTCCCATCTCTTTAACAGCTTTCCACAGTTTTCTATGTTCCACACAGTCAAAGGCTTTAGCATAGTCTGTGAAACAGTTGTAGATGCTTTTCTGGAATTCTCTTCCTTTCTCTATGATGCAGCAAATGGTGGTAATTTGATCTCTAGTTCTTCTTCCCTTTCTAAACCCAGCTTGGACATATGGAAGTTCTTGGTTCATATAAGGCTGAAGTATAGCATACAAGATTTTAAAATGACCTTACTAATGTGGGAGATGAGTGAAACTGTCCAATGGTTAGCACATTCTTTAGTACTACACTTGCTGACAGTATCACTTCCAGATAGTAGGCAAATTATCTGGACTTTGGTGCTCATCTGATTCTCATCTGACAATTAAAGATAAGTGCCAAAGTTGAAGTCAGTTCATAGTTGAACTGACCACATTTGAACATTGAACACAATTGACTACTTTAATTTGATCATCGTGACAGGGAGCAAAGAGTGGGGTAAAAGCATATATATCCTTTAGTATTTTGGATAGCAGAATCTATGACTTCATACAAAAGAGATATGACTTTTTAGTATGAGGTTCTGAAGAGAAGGTGAATTATATTAGAAGCTCTGGTAACAGCAACTCAGACTATGTGATGAATAATACACTACACATTGTATCAAAGAGGAGTCAAAGAGTATGCATAAAACACCATGTTTCTTTCATTCTTTCAACAAATATTTAAGTGATTATTACATGAAAGACAGTGTTTAGTGCTATTGAGTGAGTGACTTTTCTTGTAGAGCTTATGATTTAATGGGGAATAGAGAGAAGAGCACAGACAAGAATATCATGGTCACAAGTACTGTGTGAAGGGAAGTTGATAATAATATAATACATCTAAGTAGACCACCAAACCTGGATTTGCAGGGCAGTTATCCATGGTAATATGGGCTTCCCTGGTGGCTCAGAGGTTAAAGCATCTGCCTGCAATGCAGGAGACCTGGGTTCGATCCCTGGGTCAGGAAGATCCACTGGAGAAAGAAATGGCAACCTACTCTAGTATTCTTGCCTGGAGAATCCCATGGATGGAGGAGCCTGGTGGGCTACAGTCCACAAGGTGGCAAAGAGTCAGACACGACTGAGTGACTTCACTATCCTTGGTAGTATAGTTCATATGTTTATGCTTGAGGAATGAATAAGAATTTGTTAAACATAGGCTTGGAAAACAGAGTTTTAAGAGGGGGCAACAATGTAAGTTCATACCCAGAAAATAATATTTCCAAGTGATCTTCCCAAAGATCTCAGAATTTTTAAAAAATGGAATGAAGAACATAGCACAAATAATGGAATGAAGAACATAAATTTTGTGGTATAGATACAAGTTTTACAGTAGAATAAAAAGTAAAATTAATGGCCTGAATTTTAAGAATTCTAAGAATGGCCACATAGGGAATTGTTTTTAGAGTCAGAGAAATTCCAAAGAACAGAGAATCCTGTTGATGAGGACAAGATATTCAATACTAACAAGTAACATAGAGAAAGCTTTTTTTTTTTTTTTCTATTTCAGAGAGAAGTCTTCAGAGTGGAAAGGGAAGAATAAACCTCCTTTAACCAAAGAAAAGAAACACATAATGGGGTAAAAATACATTAGAGGGACTTCTGTATTTAATAAATGTATTCAAATCTCCTGGCCCATTCCACATTCTTGTCAGTGCTAAGATTCAACAGAGCAAGAGTCACAGCATGTATGGCTGTTCATTAAAAAATAACCTTCGGCTAGAAAGATACTGTATTCAGCAAAATTAATCAGACTGCCCTTGAAAATGATGACATATTTCTGTCTTTTGGTACATTAACTAGGATTCCTGGCAAATATTTAGGGGCCAGGGAGATCATAGTGGGTAGCAGGAGAGGGATTTACAGAACTTGAAACTTTCTTTGAGAAGACACAGACATTTTAAATATTTTTCATAGATCAAACATTGACAATTTTACAGTTTAGCAGGGTAAATAGATCTGTGACATTATTTACAATTCATGAAGTCAATTTAATGTATTTTTGAAACTTTCCAGGTAACAGTACAGCATTGTGGTTGTGCATGCAATATCTGAACCAGAATGTTCAGATTCAAAATCCTCCACTTTCTGTTTGACTTTGGATGAGTCTCTTAGCATACAGTTAATCACTTTTCCTCAACTGGAAAAAAGTGAAGTTGATGGTGCTAATTTTCAAGAACCATGAAAAATCTGAGATTTTATTCTACTCGCAAGATAAAAGTTAAAGTACTGCATTTTCATAGCTACTGGCAGAAGAGATGAAACTCTTAAATCAGAGACAAAGGATTCCATTACTCATAGCACAGAAGATAGTATGAACTTCAAGTTCCTATAGGTTTTTCTTGGCCCTTGAATACCTTAGGGACAGTGTGAAAATGGGTCCAGATAAAGTCTATGTACACAGAAGTTTATGTCACACCTGATGAAATCTAAGCTTAGGAACCCTCTCAGTTTTACAAAGCATTTGCTAGGAAACCTGAGCAAGCATTGCTTAAATGCAGACACTATATTATTCTGTACAGCAAACAAATCTACCCTCTGCCTGTGAAGAAGATATTATCTCTATCTTCAAAGGTTACTTCCTGTACTAATGTGCACTGGGAGTTTTTAGAGACATTTTTAACAAATTGATTTTCTGTATCAGTTCCATTTTGATGAAAGAATAAATTTTGTATAATTTCAGTTTTCTTAAACATATTAAGACTTTTTATGCACACACACAAAAAGTATCTGGAATACAAATTGTCACTAGAAAAGCTGGAATGTGAGAGAATCAAGGTGACCTATCTCCCAACAATTATATATATATATGCATACATACATACATATTGTGCTCATGCTAAGTCAGTTCAAGTCACTTCAGTCACGTCTGACTCTGTGCGACCCCGTGGACAGTAGCCAACCAGGCTCCGCTGTCCACAGAATTTTCCAGGCAAGAATACTGGAGTGGATTGAAATGTCCTCCTCCAGAGGATCTTCGTGACCCATGGACTGAACTCCTGTCTCATTTCTCTTTCATGGGCAAGCAGGTTCTTGAGTACTTTCTTAGTACTGGCCATCACCTGGGAAGTCTATATATGTGTGTATATATATATATAATTGGTGTTTAGTTCCTCAGTAGTGTCTTGACTCTTTTGAAACTCCATGGACTGAAACCCACCGGGCTCCTCTGTCCATGGGATGTCCCATGCAAAAATACTGGAGTGAGTGGCCATTTCCTTCTCCAGGGCATCTTCCCAACCCAAGGATCAAACCCACTGCTTGATTATGCATTGGCAGATAATTTCTTTACCACTGAGCCATTGCAGAAGGCCATATATATCCTTTAGGTTTACTGAAAAGATTAATGGATATACAACATCAAAAAATAGTAGCTGACAGAGACAGTTGAATGTAAAAAAAAAAAAAAAAAAAAAACAACTCTTATTTTGACAACCTACAATTTGTTGGCACAAACTTGACAAGCCAGTTTGTCTAGATATTACTTTGAGACCCTAGGAAAGGCAGAGCACTCTTAAATATTCCCCAGAAAGCACGTGTTATAAGATGTCTGATATACAGACATAGTTCAGATACACCGTGCTTTCAGATCCAGAAAATTGCAGTAAAGCAAGTAACACTAACTTTCTGGTTTCTCAGTAAATACAAAAATTATATTTACACTATACTTTAATCTACTAAGTGTGCCATAACACTGTGTCCAAAAGAGCAATGTACATACCTTAAAATTTAGAAAAAAAAAAAATCCTTTTTGATCAAAAATGCTAACCATCATCTGAGTCTCCAGTGGGTCATCCATTTTGCTGGAAGAGTATCTTGCCTTGTTGTTGATGGCTGCCTAGTGTTGCACTTTCTTAAACTAAGGCAACCAAGAGGTTTGCCACAGACTAACTTTTCCTTTCATGGACAATTCATGGACAAATAGCACACAATACAGTCTAAGAGCATTTTATCCACAGTAGCAGAACTTCTTTCAAAATTATACTCAATCTTCTCAAACTCTGCCACTGCTATATCAACTAAGTTTAAGTAATACTCTAAGTTTCTTCTTGGCATTTCAATAGTCTTTACAGTGTCTTCATCAGGAGTAGATTCCATCTCAAGAAACCACTTTATTTGCTAATCCGTAAAAACCACTTTATTTGCTAATACATAAAAAGCAGCACTATATTTGTTAAAATTTTGTGGTGAGATTTCAGCAATTCAGTTACATTTTCAGCTCAGTTCAGTTTAGTCCCTCAGTGAGTCCAACTATTTGTGAATCCAGAAAGTGTAGCATGCCAGGCACAAAGACCTTACTCAAACTTATGCCCATTAAGTCGGTGATGCCATCTAACCATCTCATCTTCTGTCATCACCTTCTCCTCTGGCCTTCTATATTTCCCAGCATCATCATGTTTTCCAATCAGCCAGTTCTTTGCACCAGGTGACTGAAGTATTGGAGTTTCACCTTCGGCATCAGTCCCTCCAATGAATATTCAGGACTGATTTCCTTTAGGGTTGATTGGTTGAAACTCCTTGGAGTACAAGGGACTCTCAAGAGTGTTCTCCAACACCACAGTTCAAAAGCATCAATTCTTCAGGCCTCAGCTTTCTTTATAGTAGAATTCTCACATCCAGCTATAACTACTGGGAACACCATCAGTTCAGTTCAGTTCAGTCGCTCAGTCTTGTCCGACTCTTTGCTAGCAGCACTATATTTGTTAAAATTTTGTGGTGAGATTTCAGCAATTCAGTTACATCTTCAGCTCAGTTCAGTTTAGTCCCTCAGTGAGTCCAACTATTTGTGAATCCAGAAAGTGTAGCATGCCAGGCACAAAGACCTTACTCAAACTTATGCCCATTAAGTCGGTGATGCCATCTAACCATCTCATCTTCTGTCATCACCTTCTCCTCTGGCCTTCTATATTTCCCAGCATCATCATGTTTTCCAATCAGCCAGTTCTTTGCACCAGGTGACTGAAGTATTAGAGTTTCACCTTCGGCATCAGTCCCTCCAATGAATATTCAGGACTGATTTCCTTTAGGGTTGATTGGTTGAAACTCCTTGGAGTACAAGGGACTCTCAAGAGTGTTCTCCAACACCACAGTTCAAAAGCATCAATTCTTCAGGCCTCAGCTTTCTTTATAGTAGAATTCTCACATCCAGCTATAACTACTGGGAACACCATCAGTTCAGTTCAGTTCAGTCGCTCAGTCTTGTCCGACTCTTTGCAACCCCATGAATCGCAGCACGCCAGGCCTCCCTGTCCATCACCAACTCCCAGAGTTCACTCAAACTCACGTCCATCGAGTCAATGATGCCATCCAGCCATCTCATCTTCTGTTATCCCCTTCTCCTCCTGCCCCCAATCTGATGCGCCTTCTCCAAGCATCAGAGTCTTTTCCAATGAGTCAACTCTTCGCATGAGGTGGCCAAAGTACTGGAGTTTCAGCTTTAGCATCATTCCTTCGATTTGACTAGGTTAACCTTTGTTGGCAAAGTAATGTTTCCGCTTTTGGTATCTAGGTTGGTCACAGCTTTTCTTCCAAGGAGCAGCTGTCTTTTAATTTCATGGATACAATCACATTCTGCCATGATTTTGGCGCCCCAAAAAATAAAGTCTCTCATTGTTTCCATTGTTTCCAACTATTTGCCATAAAATGATGGGACTAGATGCCATTATCTTCGTTTTTTGAATGTTGAGTTTAAGCCAGCTTTTTCACTCTCCCCTTTCACTTTCATCAAAAGGCTATTCAGTTCCTCTTCACTTTTTGCCATAAGTGTGGTGCCATCTGCATATCTGAGTTTATTTAAGCTTCTCTCAGCAATCTTGATTCTATCTGTGCTTCATCCAACCCAGCAATTCTCATGATGTACTCTGCATATAAGTTAAATAAGCAGGGTGATAATATGCAGCCTTGATGTACTCCTTTCTTGATTTGGAACCAGTCTGTTGTTTCATGTCCAGTTCTAACTGTTGCTACTTGACCTGCATACAGATTTCTCAGGAGGCAGGTAAGGTGGTCTGGTATTCCCATCTCGAAGAATTTTCCACAGTTTGTTGTGATCCACACAGTCAAAGATTTTGGCATAGTCAGTAAAGTAGAAGTAGTTGTTTTTCTGGACTCCCTTGCTTTTTCCATGATCCAGTGGATGTTGCCAATTTGACCTCTGGCTCCTCTCCCTTTTCTAAATCCAGCATAAACATCTGGAAGTTCACGGTCCATGTATTATTGAAGCCTGGCTTGGAGAATTTTAAGCATAACTTTACTAGCGTGTGAGATGAGTGTAATTCTGTGGTAGTTTGAACATTCTTTGACATTGCCTTTCTTTGGGATTGGAATGAAAACTGACCTTTTCTACTCCTGTGGCCACTGCTGTGTTTTCCGTATTTGCTGGCATATTAAGTGCAGCACTTTCACAGCGTCATCTTTTAGGATTTGAAATTGCTTAACTGGAATTCCATCACTTCCACTAGCTTTGTTTGTAGTGATGCTTCCTAAGACCCACTTTACTTCACACTGCAGGATGTCTGGCTCTTGATGAGTGATCATACCATTGTCGTTATCTGGATCATGAAGATCATTTTTGTATAGTTCTGTGTATTCTTGTCACCTCTTCTTAATATCTTCTGCTTCTGTTAGGTCCATAACATTTCAGTCCTTTATTATGCCCATCTTTGCAAGAACTTTTCCTTTGGTATCTCTAATTTTCTTGAAGAAATCTCCAGTATTTCCTATTCTATTGTTTCCCTCTGTTTCTTTGCACTGATCGCTGAAGAAAACTTTCTTATCCCTCTTTGCTATTCTTTGGAACTCTGCATTCAAATGCATATATCTTTCCTTTTCTCCTTTGCCTTTAGCTTCTCTTCTTTACTCAGCTATTTGTAAGCCCTCATCAGACAACCATTTTGCCTTTTTGCATTTCCTTTTCTTGGGGATGAACTTGATCACCACCTCTTTTACAATGACATGAACCTCCATCCATAGTTCTTCCAGCACCGTGTCTATTAGATCTAATCCCTTGAATCAATTTGTGACTTCCACTGTATAATTTTAAGGGATTTTATTTAGGTCATACCAGTGGTTTTCCCTACTTTCTTCAATTTATGTGTGAATTTGGCCATAAGGAGTTCATTATCTGAGCCAAGTCAGCCCCTGGTCGTGTTTCTGATGACTTTAGAGAGGTTCTCTATCTTTGGTTGCAAAGAATATAATCAATCTTCTTCTGATATTGATCCTCTGGTGATGTCCATGTGTAGAGTCTTCTCTTGTGTTGTTGGAAGAGAGTGTTTGCTATGACCAGTGTGTTCTCTTGGCAAAACTCTGTTAGCCTTTGCCCTGCTTCATTTTGTACTCCAATGCCGAATTTTCTGTTACTCCAGGTATCTCTTGCTTTCCCATTGTGGCATTCCAGTCCCCTATACTGAAAAGAGGTGTTAGTTCTAGAAAAATTTGTAGTTCTTCATAAAAACATTCAACTTCAGCTTCTTCAGTATTACTGATTGGGTCATAGACCTGGATTACTGTGATATTGAATGGTTTGCCTTGAAAATGAACAGAGATCATTCTGTCATTTTGAGATTGCACCCAAGTACTGCATTTTGGACTCTTTTCTTGACTATAAGCACTACTCCATTTCTTCTAAGGGATTCTTGTCCACATTAGTACACATAATGGTCACCTGAGTTAAATTCACCCATTCAGTCCATTTTAATTTACCAATTCCTAAAATGTCGATGTTCACTCTTGCCATCTCTTGTTTGACCACTGCCAATTTACTTTGATTCAAGGACCTGACATTCCACGTTCCCAGGCAATATTGTTCTTTACAACATCGGACTTTACTTACATCATCAATCACAACCATAACTGGGTTGGTTTGTTTCTTTGTTTTTTTCTTTGGCTCCATCTCTTCATTCTTTCTGGAGTTACTTGTCCACTGTTCTCCAGTAGCATATTTGTCATTTCATTTAAAAAGCACAGACAGAGCAGAGTTAGTATAATTTTTAAAAGCACTAGGCTTTTGGAATGGTAAATGATAATTGGCTTGAACTTGAAGCTGCTAGCTATGGTAGCAGTTGTTAGCCTGTTATTAAAGCTTTGAACCCAGGCATTGGCTTCTCCTCTCTTTGAATACCTTACATGGAATCTTCTTCCAGAACAAGACTGTTTTGTCTACATTGAAAATCTGTTGTTTAGTGTAGCCACTTGGATAGATATTCTTGAAAACTTGCTGCAACTCTAAATCAGCACTTGTTGCTTTGCCTTTAACTTTTATTTTATGGAGATGGCTTCTTTCTTTAAATCTTATGAACCAACCTTTCTTAGCTTGGAACTTTTCTTCTACAGCTTCCTTATCTATCTCAGCCTTGATAGAATTGAATAGTTAGGGGTTTGTTCTGGATTAGGCTTCCACTTAAGGGAATGTTGTGTCTGGTTTTGAAAGGTTGTTGCTGAACCATGAAAGATGCTGGGATTTTTGGCTTCTGGAGGAGAAGAATTCAATCTGGGCCATAGATGAGGCTTGATTGCTCAGAGCTTTTGTGTTATAAACTTTTATTAAAGTATAAAGAGATAGAGGAAGCTTCTGAAATAGACATCAGAAGGGGGCAGAAAGAGTGCCCCCTCACTAGTGTTAGCAATGGAGCTATATACTTTTAATTAGTTATTACAGTGAATCAAAAGAATGTCTGGCAGTTTTAAAGACCTTACTAGACCCACTCCCATAATTTACATTTTAAGATTACAGGATTAGCCAGACATTTTTTTCCTGAGACTGTTCTCAAGAAGAATACATTATTGTTGTATAATCCTAAGGAGTGTAGAGGGGGAAAAAAAACTTTGTCCTTCCTCTTCCTTGAGAATTCCAGACCCCTCTCTCCTTGGGGACCCCCAGACTTCTTATCAACTTGCCTAGGAATTGACTCTCTCAATTTTTTCTTCTATCCAAACCACTAGGCTGTTTCATTTATTATCTGTTTATTTACTGGAGTAGCACTTTTAATTTCCTTCAAGAACATTTTCTTTTCATTCATAATTTGGCTAACTGTTTGGTGCAAGAACCCTAGCTTTCATTCTATAACAGATTTTGACGAGCCTTCCTTACTAAGCTTAACCATTTCTAGCTTTTGATTTAAAGTGAAAGACACGTATTTGTCCTTTCACTGGAGCATGTAGAAGACTTTGTAGGGTTATTAATTGACCTAATGTCAATATTACTGTGTTTTGGGGAATAGGGAAGCCCATGGAAATGGAAAGATACACAGAAACAACCAGTTGTGGAGCAGTCAGAATATATACAACATTCATCAATTAAGTTCATAGTCATACAGGTGTGGTTTGCAGAGCCCCAAAAGAATTGCAGGAGTAACGTCAAAGATCGCCATAATAAATTTAAAAATAATGAAAAAGTTTGAAAGATTTTGAGAACTGCCAAGATGTGACCAGATACTAGGTGAGCAAATGTTCCTGGAAAAGTGACACCAACAGACTTGCACAGCACAGGGTTGCCACAAATATTTAATTAGTAAAACAAACAAACAAAAAACCTCAAATCTGCAAAGGGCAGTAAAGTGAAAATAAAATGAGGCATGTCTGTATGATATTCTCCCTAGAATACAACTTCTTTGATTTCTTCTGCTCAGATTCGGCTTCCTTAAGAGAATCTCTGAAATTGGCCTTGAATATACAATTGTAACCTCATCAATAATAATTGAAAAAATATATGGTATTTTAGGCCAGATCTTCTTTTAAGCCCTTTATACATATTGAAATCATTTCATTATGAAAGCAACCCTTTGAAGATAAAACGTTAGTAGCTCAGTCACATCCAACTCTTGAGACACCATGGACTGTAGCCTACAGGCTCCGCTGTCCATGGGATTCTCCAGGCAAAAATACTGAAGTGGGTTGCCATTTCCTTCTCCAGGGAATATTCCCAACCAAGGATAGTACCAGGGTCTCCTGCATTGCAGGCAAATTCTTTGCCAACTGAGCCACCAGGGAAACCCCAAACTGTTCTTTTTCTCATTTTCTAGGTGATGAAGCTGAATCAAAGAAAAACTAAAAGACTTTGCCTTGGTCATACCACTGCTGATGTTAATAGTGGTGTTGTGAAGTTTATCCACTATGCAGTTATTCCTTTTTCTTATGCTCCCTTTCATAATCTACTCTTTTTAAGAAAGTCACAATGCACATTCCACACTTAGTGAGTGTGAAGTTATATTTCTACCTCCTAAGGGTGGGTTATTTATATAGACAATTTGAGGTTTTTTGCCTGGAAGAATTATCTATTCTCCCTCATTTGTTTATTTGATCATTTATACTAGTATGTGTATAATCCCATGGTTATATATATATATATATATATATATATATATATATTTTCCCTTATATCATTACCAGCTTTTGTCATTGGGACTCTTTCAACTGACTCTCATGTCAGTATTACTTTCTCATACCTGCATCACTGTAGCATTTTTTAAAGCACTTTTTTTTTTTTCACTTCACAGGACTCAGGATACTCCACTCATTACAAACACCTATTCCCCAGTCATTTTTTCAAGAAGCCCTTATTTTCTTTATTGGATAATGGCATGAGAAAACACGATTTGAGTGTTAGTTGTGCTTGGTGGGGGTGTCATTCCTTCTAGATTCTCTTAGCTGATAGAACAAGGAGACATTGTGACTATATTAATCCATGAGTGTGTATATGTATATTTCTAAATATTTCTAAATCCAACCATTTGTACCCATATTATGCTAAATGTGAATTAATACTGTTGTCTTTAATGCTAATAGATTACCACAATGATGATTTTAGCTTCTCTTTCTTTTAAGTAACTTCACATTCTATCAATAAGAAACCTAGCTTCCACCATATGCCATAAATTTTCTTAAAAGTAAAACTCAAGTACACACATATAGTGGTTTCAGAACCATTAGCTTAAACTCCATGGAAACAACTTTATCAACTAGAGGACAATGTTTATGTACACTTCCTTTTGTCTTTAGTTATACAGGCTCCACATATTTTCAAAGTTCCTTAGGTTAGCACCTTATTCCTCCACACCTTTGATGAGTTTTTTTTCACATATTTTTTAAATGCTTAGTTTTTTTTGTCACATTCTGCATTTTATTCTGGGAAACTCCCACCTCCTAAATGATTTTCTAAAATTTGAATATATTAAAGTTATTCTTTGTGCTCTATGATTTCTAACAAATGTTTATTTTTGTATTAATACATTATATGATCATGTAGAATAGTTTTACTGTTCTAAAAAAATGCCACCCACATGATTCACCTATTTATTTGCTCCATGATCCTGAATCACTGGCAATGAATCATCTGCTTCTATTCTGATAGTTATGCCTTTTCTAGCACATCATATAATTGGAATCATACAGTATTTATCATTTTAAGACTGGATTTTCTCTTATGTAGCAATATATATTGATTTTTCATATTTCATTTGTGAATCTAGTTGAATATTTCATTGTTTGGATGTATTAATTTGCTTATTCATTCACCTATTTGAGGTCATCTCAGTGATTCCTAGGTTTGCAATTATGAATAAAGGTGCCATAAATATTCAAATTCAAGTTTTTATGTGGCCATTATTTTTCAAATCAGTTGGTTAAATAACAAAGAGCATGATTGCTGAATCATATAGTAATACTATACTTTGCATCTTCACCAGTATTTGGTATCACCAATATTTAGGGTCTTAGCTATTCTTATTAATGTGTAGAGGTGTTGCATTGTTGTAAGCTGCAATTTCCAATGACAATCGCTTCGCTCAGTTGGTAAAGAATCCACCTGCAATGCAGGAGACCTGAGTTCAATCCGTGGCTTGGTAAGATTCCCTGGAGAAGGGAAAAGCTACCCATTCCAAAATTCTGGCCTGGAGTATCCATGTGCTGTATAGTCCATGGGGTTGCAAAGAGTCGAACATGACAGAGAGACTTCCACTTTATTTTTCCAGTGACAAATTGTATGGAACATTTTCTCATATTCTTTTTTATTATCCAAGTGTGGTTTTCAATGAGATATCCATTCAGACCTCTTGCATATTTTTAGAGTTTGAATTGAGTCCATTCAGTGAACTAAAGAAAGCAGAAAAAATAAAATACAATAAATCTAGAAAGGAGGGAATTGTCATAGACCCTTTGCAAAGGCAAAAGGGACTCCCATCCAAAATTTGTCTTGAATGTTAAGACTGATGATGCCAAATACACACTAACAGTGTATGAAAAGTTTTATTGTCTACAATAATTGGAGTATCTGTGGAGAACAAAGAACACCTCTCAAGTCAGTCCGAAAGGGCTGGAGAGAAAGGAACTGAGACTGGTTCAGGGTTTTGATTGTGACTGGGGGCAGAACCAGGGTTAGTATTTCTGCATGAGGGCAGGGGGTTGTTTGGTTAAACCCCTCACTGGCAGCAAAGAAGAATTCCCTAAAATTATGAGGCAAAACTTTCTTCCCCAGATGTGGGACACAACAGGAAGAGAGAAGGAAAAGGTTTAAAAGCTGTCAGCAGTCAAACATCAAAAAATTTAGTCTGACTCCTCATTACAGAAGTAAGACTGTGTTTGCAATGACATTATCTCCTAGGTAGAAAGCCTAATCTTAAAAAAAAAAAAAAAAAAAAAAAAAATATATTTCTTATAATATTTCTGTCTGATTAAGTTATCAAAATAACAATGGACTCATAGAGACAGTTTTCCTGTACATAATAAAAATATTTTAAAATTGCTTTTATATAGTGACACTAGTTATTAACATAATGTAACTTTTTACAAATATCCATAAATATTTTAAATTTAGTTATCATGTAATCATATTACATACCATTTAACAAGAACCAATGAGTAGCTAGTTAATTTCATAGAGTCTAGAACTTTAGCAGACCATCACTGAATTAAGTACTAGTCATTATTTTTAGAATTTAACACATTTGACCAAGATAGTCTCTTCAAGTTGAAGAAGGAGATTTGATTGAAGCCACCCGTGAACAACAACCTATGCTCTCTCCTCCAGGCAAGTCAAGGAAACTAAGGTCTTTGAGAAAGGAAAAAATTGGTGTAGCTTCTCTCTACCTACCTTGGAATGAAAGAAAATATATCTCCTGAAAAAATCTAATCTGCTAAACTTTCTAGACTTCTTTAGTTTTCTGGAAGAGTTTGTATAAAATTGACAGTATACATTTTTTTTTAATTTATTTGTTTTTTAACTGAAGGTTAATTCCTTAACAAAATTTTGTTGTTTTCTGTCAAACCTCAACATGGAAACTTACATTATAGTATGTAAAATTTATAGCCAAGGGGAATTTGCTGTATGTCTCAGGAAACTTAAACAGGGGCTCTGTATCTAACTAGTGGGGTAGGATGAAGTGGGAGATGGGAGGGAGGTTCAAAATAAAAGGGATATATGTATCAGTTCAGTTCAGTTTAGTTGCTCAGTCATGTCCGACTCTTTGCAACCCCATGAATTGCAGCACAACAGGCCCCCTGTCCATCACCAACTACCAGAGTTAACCCAAACTCATGTCCATCGAGTAGGGATGCCATCCAGCCATCTAAGCCTCTGCTGTCCCCTTCTCCTCCTGCCCCCAATCCCTCCCAGCATCAGAGTCTTTTCCAATGAGTCAACCCTTCGCATGAGGTGACCAAAGTATTGGAGTTTCAGCTTCAGCATCAGTCCTTTCAATGAAAACCAGGACTGGTTTCCTTTAGAATGAACTGGTTGGATCTCCTTGCTGTCCAAGGGACTCTCAAGAGTCTTCTCCAGCACCGCAGTTCAAAAGCATCAATTCTTTGGCACTCAGCTTTCTTAACAGTCCAACTCTTACATCCATACATGACCAGTGGAAAAAACATAGCCTTGACTAGATGGACCTTTGTTAGCAAAGTAATGACTCTGCTTTTCAATATGCTATCTACGTTGGTCATAACTTTCCTTCCAAGGTGTAAGCGTCTTTTAATTTCATGGCTGCAATCACCATCTGCAGTGATTTTGGAGCCCCAAATATAAAGTCTGACACTATTTCCACTGTTTCCCCATCTTTGGCCCATGAAGTGATGGGACCAGATGCCATGATCTTCGTTTTCTGAATGTTGAGCTTTAAGCCAACATTTTCACTCTCCTCTTTCACTTTCATCAAGAGGGCTGTTTAGTTCCTCTTCACTTTCTGCCATAAGGCTGGTGTCATCTGCATATCTGAGGTTATTGATATTTCTCCCGGCAATCTTGATTCCAGCTTGTGCTTCTTCCAGCTCAGCATTTCTCATGATATACTCTGCATATAAGTTAAATAAGCAGGGTGACAATATACAGCCTAGACGGACTCCTTTGCCTATTTGGAACCAGTCTGTTGTTCCATGTCCAGTTCTAATTGTTGCTTCCTGACCTACATATAGGTTTCTCAAGAAGCAGGTTAGGTGGTCTGCTATTCCCATCTCTTTCAGAATTTTCCACAGTTTATTGTGATCCACACAGTCAAAGGCTTTGGCATATTTCTGTTAGGTCCATACCATTTCTGTCCTTTATCGAGCCCATCTTTGCATGAAATGTTCCCTTGGTATCTCTAATTTTCTTGAAGAGATCTCTAGTCTTTCCCATTCTGTTGTTTTTCTCTATTTCTGTGCACTGATCGCTAAGGAAGGCTTTCTTATCTCTCCTTGCTATTCTTTAGAACTCTGCATTCAGATGCACATATATCTTTCCTTTGCTCCTTTGCTTTTCACTTCTCTTCTTTCCACAGCTATTTGTAAGGCTTCCTCAGACAGCCATTTTGATTTTTTGCATTTTCTTTCCATGGGGATGGTCTTGATCCCTGTCTCCTGTACAATGTCACAAACCTCTGTCCATAGTTCATCAGACACTCTATTAGATCTAGTCCTTTAAATTTATTTCTCACCTCCACAGTATAAACATAAGGGGTTTGATTTAGGTCATACCTGAATTTTCTAGTGTATTTCCGTACTTTCTTCAATTTAAGTCTGCATTTGGCAATAAGGAGTTCATGATCTGAGCCACAGTCAGCTCCAGTCTTGTTTTTGGTGACTGTATAGAGCTTCTTCATCTTTGGCTGCAAAAAATATAATCAATCTGATTTCAGTATTGACTATCTGGTGATGTCCATATTTAGAGTCTTCTCTTGTGTTGTTGGATGAGGGTGTTTGCTATGACCAGTGCGTTCGCTTTGCAAAACTCTATTAGCCTTTGCCCTGCTTCATTCCATATTCCAAGGCCAAATTTTCCTGTTACTCCAAGTGTTTCTTGACTTCCTACTTTTGCATTCCAGTCCCCTATAATGAAAAGGACATCTTTTTTGGGTGTTAGTTCTAAAAAGTCTTGTAGGTCTTCATAGAACCGTTCAACTTCAGCTTCTTCAGCATTACTTGTTGGCGCATAGGCTTGGATCACCATGATATTGAATGGTTTGCTTTGGAAACGAACAGAGATCACTCTGTCATTTTTGAGATTGCATCCAAGTACTGCATTTCAGACTCTTCTGTTGACCATGATGGCTACTCCATTTCTTCTAAGGGATTCCTGCCCACAGTAGTAGATATAATGGTCATCTGAGTAAATTCACCCATTCCAGTATTTTAGTTTGCTGAATCCTAGAATGTCAACGTTCAAGGTCAGGAGCAGTGACCTCATCCAAGGTAAGGAGCAACAGCTGTGCTTTTCTGGAGCAGTCGTGAGGAGAGACCCCATGTCCAAGGTAAGAGAAACCCAAGTGAGACAGTAGGTATTGCAAGAGGGCATCAGAAGGCAGACACACTGAAAGCATAATCACAGAAAACTAGCCAATCTGATCACACGGATCACAGCCTTGTCTAACTCAGTGAAACCAAGCCATGCCATGTGGGACCACCCAAGATGGACGGGTGATGGTGGAGAGGTCTGACAGAATGTGGTCCACTGGAGAAGGGAATGGCAAACCACTTCAGTATTCTTGCCTTGAGAACCCCATGAACAGTATGAAAAGGCAAAATGATAGGATACTGAAAAAGGAACTCCCCAGGTCAGTAGGTGCCCAGTATGCTATAAGAGATCAGTGGAGAAATAACTCCAGAAAGAATGAAGGGATGGAACCAAAGCAAAAACAATACCCAGTTGTGAATGTGACTGGTGATAGAAGCAAGGTCCAATGCTGTAAAGAGCAATTTTTCATAGGAACCTGGAATGTTTGGTCCATGAATCAAGGCAAATTGGAAGTGGTCAAAAGGAGATGGCAAGAGTGAACCTCGACATTCTAGGATATACATATACCTATGGTTAATTCATGCTGTAGTTTGATAGTATACATTTCTTGAAGTCATCTGGACTTATTACATATTGCTTTTGTTTGCATGTGAATGAGGAGGCAAGATCTTAAATTACAAATGCAAATTCTATAGTAGATACAGGTCTCCTCAGACTTTCTATTTCACCTTATTGCGATTTGATACTTTTGTCTTTCAAGAAATTTTTTTCATTTCAACTTAGTTGCTACATTTGTTGGCATAAAGCTTTTCACCATATTTTCTTATTATTCTTTTAATACACATGTATAGTGTGTCACCACTCTGATTCTTTGTATTGGTAACTTGTTTTTTCACCCTCTTTTCTCTGATAAGTGTGGGTAGTATTTGTCAATTTCATTTATCTCTCAGAATAATCAGCTTTTGCTTTTCTTCTTACTTTAGGCTTAATTTGTGCTTTTCACTGTTTTCTTAAGGTGAAAGTATTTTGAGGTTCATCTTCTTTTCTAGTATTGTTAATGCCTGCTTTAAATTTTTCTCTAAATACTACTTTAGCTGCATCACAAAAATTTTGAAGGCAGAGTTTTCACTTTCATTCAGTTCAAAATGCATCCTACTTTCCTGTTTGATTTCTTCTTTGATCCATATGTTATTTAACAATATGTTAATTAGTTTCTAAATATTTAGGAATTGTCAAGATATCTTTCTCATATTGATTTATACTTTAATTTCCATGTAGTCAGATAGCATATTCATTAAGATTTGAATTATTTTAAATTTATTGAGAATTGTTTTGTGGCCCAGAAAAGGATCTATCATAGTTAAGTGTATCATGTACACTTGAAAAAATTTGTATTCTACTCTTGTTGGTGCTCAGTGTTCCTCATATCTTTCATGTCCTTACTGATTTTTTGAGAGGGTAACAGGCAAAAAGGCCAGGAGTCTCCAAACGGAGGAAATAGCCTGCAAGTGTCAGACATTTTCTCTCTCTTAAGCTGCAGGAGGAAACAAACTAGCAATATTTTTTCCTTCTTTACACAAATTTAAAAGGAAGTTTCTCTTAAAATTCTGTGTTGCCATAATGACACCTGGTTTCACTTGAAGTTAACCATTGCCTTTTTCTTACGGAAATGTTTATCTTAAGCTATGTAAATAACACTATTTGTATGGTGCTCTGCCCTTCAAGATTCAAGTTAATCCTTTAGGGCCCAAGATGAACCATTTGGAGCCAAGATTATCCCAAAATACATCCTATGGGTGAGGGGCCTGGTGCCATTCTAAGTTTTGAGACATTCCTTTCTTTCATTAACAGACTATATAACATCCAGCTAAAGACTAGCAGAGGGGTACTCTTTCTGCCCCCTTCTGATGCCTATGTCAGAAGCTTTCTCTATCTCCTTTATACTTTAATAAAACTTTGTTGCACAAAAGCTCTGAGCGATCAAGCCTCATCTCTGGCCCCGGATTAAATTCTTCTCCTCCAGGGGCCAAAAATCCCAGCGTCGTAATTCAACAACAACCTTTCATTTCTATCCACTTGTTCTATGAAATATAGAGAAAGAGATGTTGAAATTATGTATGTGTATGTTTCTCCTTGGATTTCTATCAGTTTTCGTCTCAAGTATTTTAAAATTCTATTGTTAGATATATAAACATTTAGAATTATATGTCTTTTGATAATGGACTTCATTATTATGAAATTATTTTTATCACAAAATTTATTTTGTCTGTTATTGATATAGATATTCCAGCATTTTTATTATTAAAATTAATACAACTTTTTTCTTTCCTTTTACTTAAAAAAATTAACAAGCTTTTCGTTAGCAGTTTTAGGTTTAAAATCGAGCTATGTTGGTTTGCAACATCCCCAGGAATTTCTCAGTATAATGTAAAACCAACATCTGTATGATCAGGCAGGGAAACACCAAAGAAAAAGGTAGACCACTCCAGATTGTTAAGTGGCAGGTTTAATAAGCAACAAAACCTACTCATGGGGCTTGTCTTGGGTGGCTGCAAAATAAGCAGATTTCTATACCTATTGGCCATAATCTTAAAAGTTCAAAGGCACATGAAAAGATGCTCAATATCACTCATTGTTAGAAAAATGCAAATCAAAACAACAATGAGATATCACCTCACACCAGTCAGAATGACCATCATCAAAAAGTCTACAAATAATAAATACTGGAGAAGGTGTGGAGTAAAGGGAGCCCTCCTACACTGTTGGTGGAATGTAAATTGGTATAGCAACTATGGAGAACAGTATGCAGTTTCCTCTAAAAACTGAAATAGAGCTATCATATGATCCTGCAATCCCACCCCTAGGCATTTACCTGGAGAAAGCCATAATTTGAAAATATTCATGCACTCCAATATTCATTGCAGCACTATTTATTATACAATAACCAGGACATGGAAACAACCTAAATGTTCATGGGTAGATGAATGGATAAAGAAGTTTGGATACATATATACAATGAAATATTACTCAACCATAAAAAATAATGAAATAATGCAATTTGCAGCAACGTGGATAAGCCTATAGATTATAATACTAAGTGAAGTGGGTCAGATGAAGAAAGACAAGTATAATATGCTATCACTTATATGTGGAATCTAAAAAAAAAAATGATTTAAATAAACTTATTTACAAAACAGAAATAGACCCATAGATATAAGATTATTGCTACCAAAAGGGAAAGGAAGAGAAGGATAAATTAGGAGGTTGGGATTAACATGTACACCCTACCATACATAAAATAGGCAATGTAATCAGGTTCTGGGATGGAAGGACAGAGATTCTGAAATCTCAGGAATTACAGAAGGCTCTGTGCAGCCTATTTCTGTCTCAGGAAGGAGTCAGTAGAGCTGCTATTACATTACAAAGAGAGGAGGAGGCCAACCCTCAGCTTGCAGATTCCATCCCCACGACACCCCTGACAGAGTAAAAATGACACAGCACCTATCAACATACAGCTTCTTGTCTGCCTTCTCCCTTGAGACAAAGCTTGTGATCTGAACATTCACGTTGGACTTCCTGGGCCTGAGAGAAGCCCTAAAACACAACATGTAACCACAAAGGATTTGTGGAATTAATGAGTAGATTCACAACATTGGTGACCCTGCAACTAATAAGACCATGTCGAGGAGCATTAGAAAACGTTCTTGCTACATTACTACATGAAACAAGTAGAAAAATAAAGCCAGAACTACACACTCAAACCCATTAACCCTAGTTTCTTTCTGGCCCATAGAATTAAAGGATAGTTATTTTGTAATAATCTACAATGGAAATTAACCTGAAAAGGTTATATATATATATAATATACATATATGTAACTGAATAACATTACTGTACAACTGTACACCTGAAACCAGCACATTGTAAATCAACTATGTTTCAATCTAAATAAATCTTTTAAAAAATGGCATTGAAACATGTATAATGTCATGTAAGAAATGAATCGCCAGTCTAGGTTCAATGCAGGATACATGATGCTTGAGGCTGGTGCACTGGGATGACCCAGAGAGATGGTATGGGGAGGGAGGTGGGAGGGGGATTCAGGATTGGGAACTCATGTACACCCGTGGCGGATTCATATTGATGTATGGCAAAACCAATACAGTATTGTAAAATAAAGTAAAATAAAAAAAAAAATTATAGAGATTTTAAATGGGTTCTGTCGTGTATCCAGTCAAAGAGACCTCAATATCACACTTCTGTTTCAAGCAGAAATAGAAGTATTTTGTATTTTTTGTGACCTCTTCTAAGGACCTTTGGTGGCAAAGTAGTCTCTGCTTTTTAATATGGTGTCTAGGTTTGTCATAGCTTTTCTTCTAAGGAGCAAGCATCTTTTAATTTTATTGCTGCAGTCACCATCTGTATCCTTGGAACAGTTTCCAGGAGTGGGGGAAGACCATAGAAAACAATTCCAAGAACAGGAAAGAGTAGAAATCGTCCAATTACTTGGGTTCAGCTCAAAGATCAACCAAAGGTGATGTATTTTTTGTGACCTCTTCCAACTAACAGAAAGTACATCTTCTGCCTCTGCTACTTACTCTCCTGTATTATTAACACCATGCCTTAGTGTGATACATTCACTACAATTGGTGATTCATTATCAGTATCTTATCAAATGAAGCCCATAGGTAATTTTAGGGCCACATTAGTGTTCAATTCAGTTCAGTCTCTCAGTCATCTCCGACTCTTTGTGACCCCAGGATTCTCTCTCCATCAACAACTCCTGGAGTTTGCTCAAACTCATGTCCATTGAGTCGGTGATGCCATTCAACCATCTCACCCTCTGTTGTCCCCTTTTCCTCCCACCTTCAATCTTTCCCAGCATCAGAATCTTTCCAAATGAGTCATTTCTTCCCTTCAGGTGGCCAAAGTATTGGAGCTTCAGCTTCAGCATCAGTCCTTCCAATGCATATTCAAGACTGATTTCATTTAGGATGGAAGGGTTTGATCTCCTTGTGGTCCAAGGGACTCTCAAGAGTCTTCCCCAACACCACAGTTCAAAAGTATCAATTCTTCAGGGTTCAGTTTTATTTACAGTCCAACTCTCACATCCATATGTGACTACTGGAAAACATAGCTTTGACTAGATGGACCTTTGGTGGCAAAGTAGTCTCTGCTTTTTAATATGGTGTCTGGGTTTGTCATAGCTTTTCTTCTAAGGAGCAAGCATCTTTTAATTTTATTGCTGCAGTCACCATCTGCAGTGATTTTACAGTCCCCCAAAATAAAATCTGTCACAGTTTCCATTGTTCCCTCATCTATTTGCCATAAAATGATGGGACTGGATGCCATGATCTTCGTTTTTTGAATGTTGAGTTATAAGCCAACTTTTTCACTCTCCTCTTTCACTTTCATCAAGAGGCTCTTCATTTCCTATTCAATTTCTGCCACAGTGTGGTGTCATCTGCATATCTGAGGTCATTGATGTTTCTCCCAGCAATCTTGATTCTAGCTTGTGCTTAATCCAACTAAGCATTTCACATGATGTACTCTGCATACAAGTAAAATAAGCAGGGTGACAATATGCAACCTTGATGTACTCCTTTCCCAACGTGGAACCAGTCTGTTGTTCCATGTCCAGTTCTAACTTGGACATACAAGCTGCATACAGGTTTCATAGGAGGCAGGTAAGGTGTCTCCCATCTCTTTCAGAATTTTCCACAGTTTGTTGTGATCTGCATACTCAAAAGCTTTAGTGGTTAGGTTTAGTCGCTAAGTCGTGCCTGACTCTTGTGACCCCATGGACTGTACCCTGCCAGTCACCTCTGTCCATGGGATTCTCTAGGCAAGAATACTGGAATGGATTGTTATTTCCTTCTTCAGGGGATCTTCCCAAACTAGGGGTTGAATGCAGTTCTCCTGCATTGCAGGTCAAAGGCTTTAACTTAGTCAATAAAGCAGAAGTAGATGTTTTTCTGGAACTCTCTTGCTTTTACTATGATCCAAAATTATGTACATTAAAATTCAACACTTTTTTAGTTAAACAGTTCTGTGGATTTTTGTAAATTTATAATGTCTTCTGTACACCACTACAGACATACAAGACACTTTTTGCCATAATACTCTTTGTTTCATGTATTCATACTTCCCTCTTTATTCTTTTACTTTCAACCAATTTAAGTTTGCATTTAACATGTTTTTCTGGTAGGAAACATAGTTGAATCTTTTCTTTTAAAATTCACTTGGCATTTTATACCCTTGTATTTAAGAGCTTAACATGATTTTTTTTTTTCACCTTTGTTTCTAGCCAACATGCTCACTTAATTCATTACTTTGGCTTAATGAATATATAATATAATAATAACTGTTATAATAACTGTTATAAAGATGTGTATAAGAGACAGGAGTAAATTCACCCATTCCAGTATTTTAGTTTGCTGAATCCTAGAATGTCAACGTTCAAGGTCAGGAGCAGTGACCTCATCCAAGGTAAGGAGCAACAGCTGTGCTTTTCTGGAGCAGTCGTGATCACTATAACTGTCTCTTATACACATCTTAATAACTGTTATAATAGCTGTTATAATTTCCTTACCTATTAAATCTATCATCTGTGTTATTACTGTATCAGTTGTCATTGATTGATTTTTTTTCCCCTCATGATAGGTTTTTTTTTTCCACGTATTTTCATGGTTAGTAATTTTTTATTGGAAATGAGACTGTGAATGTTACTTTGTTAAGTGCTGAACATTTTTGTAATTATATTTTTTAGACATGGTTAAATTGCCTGGAAATATTTTGAGTTCCTTAGATCTTGCTTTTAAACTTTATTTAAAAGTTTAAATCTGAGTTTAGTCTAGGACCAATTTTTTACTATTGAGGCAAAAGCTAGTTTTCATATCTCATCTGAGTCTCGTGAATTATGATGACTTTTTCACTCCCATTAGTAAAAACAAAGCTAGCCCAGCTTTAAATGGTTTTTCAACATGAGTGCACCAATCAGTTCTCAAGTATCTCTGGGCAATTCTCCCTTTGAGCTGATTTCTCTTTGGTTCTCTGCTTTGAGCACTTCAATCACTTTGGCCACTTTAGTTTCTTCTCAAGTGGAGGAGATTACTGGCTTCTGCCTTAGTTTCTGCTCCTGGTACTATGGCTTGGAAACTCTCTAAGGTGTCATTAGGTAAATAAGATGTCTTACTCATTACTTTCGCATCTCTTGGGACCACTTTTCTGTATTGTTGCATGCCTAACATCTTTATATTTGTTGTTTTATGTGTTTTACTTGGACTTTTTGATGATATGAGTGGGAGTCTGTTTGGTCACTATTACTCCATCTTGGCTGGGAATAGAAGCAATAAATATCTGTGTGGTTTTATTTTTTATTTTGTATAATAAAATATTTCATTATTTAGAAATCTGCATAACTCTGAAATTAATGTTTTCCCAATAACTAAAGCATGTTTCAAAATCATGAATAGGTAAAATACCCATTCAAATGATAAGACAGATCAATTTATTTTTTAATATAAATTTATTTATTTTAATTGCAGGTCAATTACTTTACAATATTGTATTGGTTTTGCCATACATCAACATGAATCTGCCACAGGTATACACGTGTTCCCCATCCTGAACACCCCTCCCTCCTCCCTCACCTTAGCATCCCTCTGGGTCGTCTCAGTGCACCAGCCCCAAGCACCCAGTATCATGCATCAAACCTGAACTGGCAATTCGTTTCATATATGATATTATACATGTTTCAATGCCATTCTCCCAAATCATCCCACCCTCTCCCTCTCCCACAGAGTCCAAAAGACTGTTCTATACATCTGTGTCTCTTTTGCTGTCTTGCATACAGGGTTACCATCTTTCTAAATTCCATATATATGCATTAGTATACTGTATTGGTGTTTTTCTTTCTGGCTTACTTCACTCTGTAAAATAGGCTCCAGTTTCATTCACCTCATTAAAACTGATTCAAATGTATTCTTTTTAATGGCTGAGTAATACTCCATTGTGTATATGTACCACAGCTTTCTTATCCATTCATCTGCTGATGAACATCTAGGTTGCTTCCATGTCCTGGCTATTATAAACAGTGCTGCGATGAACATTGGGGTACATGTGTCTCTTTCAATTCTGGTTTATTTTTATGCAGCAGAGGACGAAATATCAATTGATTTTGTTTCAGATTCCACATTCAAATAAAAATATCCAAAATTATCTGAAAAGACTATTTGTTTCTTCTCCAACTACATATACATGAGTGACTACATTTTCTTTATATACGTTAACTGAAACATCATACAGCAATGGATGAATTGATGAAAGTGTAAAATGTAGTTACAAAAGTGTAAAATACTGAACTTCTTACTGTTTTTGTTTTGGAAAACAGTTTATTTTCACTTCAGGTATGTTATTTGGTTAACATTAAGGAGTTTAGATTCATTTTAAATATATTAGTAAAAATACATGATTTTTAGAGTTACTTAGTTTTAGTCTTTTAAAATGGAGAATATAAAAAGATATTGTTAAACTAAATAAGCTCTTTGAAATCCTAAGATATTTTAAGAATAGAAAGAGTCTTGAGATCTCAAACTTTGAGAATCATTAATACTTTTTCCTAAGGCTGGTAAAAGAGAAGTAGAAAGCTAATGTTTTGTTGGGCTATTTCCTCCTAAGAATCAGTTAGGACACTATTTCCTGGTGCTCAGATGGTAAAGAATTCACCTACTAGTGCAGAAGACCTGGGTTCTCTCTTTGGGTCATGAAGATCCTCTCCAGAATGCAATGGCTACTCAATCCAGTATTCTCGCCTGAAGAATTCCATGGACACAGTAGCTTGGCAGGCTACAGTACCTGGGATCACAAAGAATCAGACACCACTAAACAACTTTCACTTTTACTTCATGATTAGAATGGGCTGGGGAATCTAGTCATAGAATTAATCATTCAATTATCTATAGGCTAAGAAAGGCAAAATTTAGTAATATGGCTTAAGAAAATGTCTAGCCAAGTACATTATTTGTTACCTTTGTATTGTAGTACATTTTGAGTCCAAGCATTTGGAAATCTTACAGGATTATTTTGTGTTTCTTAAGAATGAGATCTATGGACAGAGGTTCTTGACATTGTACAGGAGGCAGTGATCAAGACAATCCCCAAGAAAAAGAAAAGGCAAAATGATTGTCTGAGGAGGAATTACAAATACCTGAGTAAGAAGAGAGGTTAACAACAAAAGGGAAAAGGAAAGATATACTTATTTTAATGTAGAGTACCAAAAACAGCAAGTAGAGAAAAGAAAGCTTTCCTCAGTGATTAATGCAAAGAAATAGAGGAAAACAATAGAATGGGAAAGACTAGAGATCTCTTCAAGAAAATTAGAGATACAAGGGAATATTTCATGCAAAGATGGGAACAATAAAAGACAGAAAAGGTATGGACCTAAAAGAAGCAGAAGATATTAAGAAAAGGTGCCAAGAACACAAAGAAGAACTATAGAAAAAAGATATTCATGACCCAGATAACCACGATGATATGATCACTCACCTGGATCCAGACATCCTGTAATATGAAGTCAACTGGGCATTAGGAAGCATCACTACGAACAAAGCTAAAGGAGGTGATAGAATTCCAGTTGAGCTATTTCAAATCCTAAAAGATGATTCTGTGAAAGTGCTGCACTCAATATACCAGCAATCTTGGAAAATGCAGCAGTGGCCACAGGACTGGAAAAAGGTCAGTTTTCATTCCAATCCCAAAGAAAGTCAATGCCAAAGAATGTTCAAACTCTTGCACAATTGCACTCGTCTCACACGATAAAAAAAGTAATGCTCAAAATCCTCCAAGCCAGAATTCAACAGTATGTGAACCATGAATTTCCAGATGTTCAAGCTGGATTTACAAAAGACAGAGGAGTTCAGGTCAGTTCAGTCGCTCAGTCATGTCTAACTGTTTGTGACCCCACGAATCACAGCATGCCAGGCCTCCCTGTCTATCACCAAACTCATGTCCATCGAGTCGGTGTGGCCTCCAGCCATCTCATCCTCTGTCGTCCCCTTCACCTCCTGCCCCCAATCCCTCCCAGAATCAGAGATTTTTCCAATTAGTTAACTCTTTGCATGAGGTGGCCAAAGTATTGGAGTTTCAGCTTCCCCACCAGCCCTTTCAAAGAACACCCAGGACTGACCTCCATTAAAATAGACTGGTTGGATCTCCTTGCAGTCCAAGGGACTCCCAAGAGTCTTATCCAACACCACAGTTCAAAAGCATCAATTCTTTGGCACTCAACTTTCTTCACAGTCCAACTTTCACATCCATACATAACCACTGGAAAAAAACATAGCCTTGAATAGACGGAAGTTTGTTGGCAAAATAATGTCTCTGCTTTTGAATATGCTATCTACGTTGGTCATAACTTTCCTTCCAGGGAGTAAGCGTCTTTTAATTTCATGGCTACAATCACCATCTGCAGTGATTTTTGGAGCCCCAAAAAATAAAGTCTGACACTGTTTCTACTGTTTCCCCATCTCTTTCCCATCAAGTGATAGAACCAGATGCCATGATCTCAGTTTTCTAAGTGTTGAGCAAATGATCAAACTGCGAACATCTGTAGGATCATCAAAAAAGCAAGAGAGTTCCAGAAAAAACTCTACTTCTGCTTTATTGACTATACCAAAGCCTTTGTGTGGATCACAAGAAACTGGAAAATTCTGAAAAAGATGGGAATACAAGACCACCTGACCAGCCTCCTGAGAAATCTGTATGTGGGTCAAGAAGCAATAGTTAGAACTGGACGTGGAACAACAGACTGGTTCCAAATTGGTCAAGGCTTTATATGGTCAACCTTCTTATTTCACTTATATGCATAGAACATCATGAGAAATGCCAGGCTAGTTGAAGCACAAGCTGGAATCAAGATTGTCAGGAGAAATATCAATAACTTCAGATATTCAAGTGACCCCCATCCTTATGGCAGAAAGCAAAGAAAACAAGAGCCTCTTGATGAACGTGAAAAAGGGGAGTGAAAAAGCTGGCTTAAAACTCAACATTTAGAAAACTAAGATCATGGCATCTGGTCCCATCACTTCATGGCAAATAGATGGGGCAACAATGGAAACAATGAGAGACTTTATTTTGGGGGCTCCAAAATCACTGCAGAAGGAAGGAAATGGCAACCCACTCCAGTTTCTTGCCTGGAGAATCCCAGGGATGGGGGAGCCTGGTGGGTTGCTATCTCTGGGGTTGCATAGAGTCAGACATGACTGAAGCGACTTAGCAGCAGCAAAATCACTGCAGATGGTGACTGCAGCCATGAGAGTAAAAGACGCTTGCTCTTGGAAGAAAAGTTATGATGAAACCTAGACAGCATATTAAAAAGCAAAGACATTACTTTGTTACCAAAGATCCATGTAGTTAAAGCTATGATTTTTCCAGTAGTCATGTATAGGTATGAGAGTTGGACCATAAAGAAAGCTGACCACCAAAGAACTGATGCTTTTGAACTGTGGTGTTGGAGAAGATTCGAGAGTCCCCTGGACTGCACAGAGATCAAACCAGTCCATCCTAAAGGAAATTAGTGCTTAATATTCATTGGAAGGACTGATGTTGAAGCTAAAACTGCAATACTTTGGCCACCTGGTGCAAAGAACTGACTCTTTGAAAAAGACCCTGCTGTAAGAAAGATTGGAGGCTGGAGGAGAAGTGGAGGACAGAAGATGGGATGGTTGGATGGCATAACCAACTCAATGGACATGAGTTTGAGTATGCTCCAGGAGTTGATGATGGACAGGGAAGCCTGGTGTGCTGCAGTCCATGAGGTCACAAAGAGTGGGACATGACTGAGTGACTGAACTGAAGGATTAGAAAAACTAACAATGTTCAAGAGATCAAAATTTCTTGAAATATTGACTATGTTCACATTCACTTCCGCTTTACCTTTGTTCACCATAAATTAAACGATCACATACAGAAATTGTTTCAAAACTCTATTCCACAGGTTCAGGAAATATTTACTTAGTATTATTTATGGTTGCAGAAATGCCCAGGAGTGTTTCTGATTTCAAGACATTCAAAACCTCAAAAACTTTCAGAAAATTGCATTAAACTAGCAAAATTGTACTATGTATGCTATTATAGTATAGAACAGCAGGAGGGTTTAAATTTTATATAATTCATAAAAATATGCCAGGAATAAGTTCTTGTTTCAAGCACAGTCTTTGCATACAACTACTATAACAAGATATTGTATCTTTCTATGACTTTAAAGAGTTACACACAAAGAAAATACTGAAAATTGGCCTTTTGGGAGTTGATCTCTTTTAGTTTTAAGACAGGTAAAAATTTAGAAAACATTCCCACTGTTCCAATTTAAATATTGCTCTCTTTTTTGAAAACATATCCTAAAATGATTTATTCCAAGTCAACAATGATTTCTGAAATATTTAAGGAAACTAAAACAATTGTTTAGAAAGCAAAATGTTAGCTTTACTTTAGATCATAGCACAATTCAATATATTTATTCTATTGATTAGCTAATCAGGAAGAAAAGCAAATGTACCTGTCAGCACAGTTAAGACTGTGAATTTTGCATTTTATTGCTTTGTCAGTTTCTTTGGATGTAAAATAGGAAGAAAGTCACTGTACTTTCAGAGCTTTCTTTAGTTCAAACAAATGATTTATCCCTTACCTCCTTCAGTCAGCTCAGTTGTGTCCAACTCTTTGTGACCCCATGAATCGCAGCACACCAGGCCTCCCTGTCCATCACAAGCTCCCAGAGTTCACTCAAACTCATGTCCATCGAATCGGTGATGCCATCCAGCCATCTCATCCTCTGATGCCCTCTTCTCCTTCTGCTCTAAATCTTCCCGAGCATCAGGGAATTTTCCAGTGAGTTGGCTGTTGGCATCAGGTGACCAAAATACTGGAGCTTCAGCTTCAGCATCAGTCCTTCCAATAAGGGTTCAGGGTTGATTTCCTTTAAGATTGACTGGTTTGATCTCCTCACCATCCAAGGGACTCTTAGGAGTCTTCTCAAGCACCACATTTCAAAGGCATCAATTGTCCAGTGCTCTGCCTTCTTTATAGTTCAGCTCTCACCACCATATGTGACCACCGGGAAGACCATAGCCTTGACTATATAGACCTTTATTGGCAGAGTAATGTCTCTGCTTTTCAACACACTGTCTAGGTTTGTCACAGATTTCCTGCCAAGAAGCAATCATCTTCTGATTTCATGGCTTCAGTCACCATATGCAGTGATTTTAGAGCCTAAGAAGAGGAAATCTTCACGTTTTCCCCTTCTATTTGCTATGAAATAATGCGGCTGGATGCCATGAACTTTGATTTTTAATTTTTAGTTTTAAACTGTCTCTTCATTCTCCTCTTTCACCCCTATAAAGAGGTTTCTTTAGTTCCTGTTTGCTTTCTGCCATTAGAGTGGTGTCATCCACATATCTGAGGTTGTTGATGTTTCTCTTGCCTATCTTGATTCCATCTTGTAACTAATCCAGCCAGCATTTTTCATGACATGCTCAGCATATAAGTTAAACAAACAGGACTACAGAGAGCCCTGTTGTACTCATTTTTCAATATTGAACCAATCAGTTGCTACATAGAGGGTTCAGGTTTCTTGACCTACCTACTTACAGATTTCTCAGGAGACATGTAAGATGGTCTGGTGTTCCCATCTCTTTAAGAGCTTTCCACAGTTTGTTATAATCCACACAGTGAAGGCTTTAGTGTAGTCTATCAGAGATAGATGTTTTTCTGGAATCACCTTGCTTTCTCTATGATCAGCAAATGCTGGCAATTTGATCTCTGGTCCCTCTGCCTTTCTAAACCCAGCTTGAACATCTGGAAATTCTTGGTTCGCATAATGCTGGAGCCTAGCATGTAAGATTTTAAGCATGATCTTACTAGCATGGAAGATGAGTGTGATTACCCGATGGTTTGAACATTCTTTAGTACTTCCCTTCTTGGGAATTGGAATGAGGATTGACTTTTTCCAGTCCTGTGGAAAGAAGCTAATTAATGCAACTCAAACATTTTATTAATTCAGGGCAAATAAAACCACAGAATAACCAACTCGAATATTTCTTAACATTATGTATGCTTTTAAACAGTTGTTACTGATATAAACACTTTAAACTTTTGGACACAAGTGTGAATTCACAAAATGACATGTATTTTTCTACATATAAGGAGCTTGACCTATGTGTTACATTTACCCAACTTCTCTATGAATGCTAAGTTCCAGTTGAAATTGTGGGGCAAGGAAATATTAAAACCATATCTTTATAGCCTATATATACCTTTCACAATCCATTAAATGATTATTATGATTACTTCTATGTCAAATATAAAATAAGACATAAAAAAATGCTCTCTGTTCTTGAACATGCCTCACACTATAATTATTAATTAACAAATTTAAAAGCAACCTCAAAATGCAGATCAGCTAAACAGATATGTGTCTTTTATTCTTCCTCCAAACTATACTTTAGTGAAATATGTGTTTTTTATTTTCTATTCAGTTAAATAATTACTACAAGGAAAAAATATCTTCATCTTCATCATCCTTATGTTATTTAATATATTGTTCAGTCATAAATGTTTAACATAAATATTTCTGCCCATTGGTTGTTCTTAAGCAAGACTTAGGAGATTGAAATGAATAGAGGCTTTTTTTTTTTAATGCATTTTGTTATACTCTGCTGACAGACAAGATTGAGGAGATGCCACTACTAACATTATGAGCATCAAAAGATGGTCACAGTAGCAATGGCAACTTGAGTCACTGCTTCCCTGTTTGGTCACCAGCTTTGTGATATCAAAAAGAACTGGGTTTCAGTGGCAACCAGACTCCGCTTTGCAGTGGTCAGGAAGTTGCAGTAATGGCTACCAGCAACTACTATCCTAACTTGGAATCTTAATTATCTTAATCTATAGCTTTTCATTTCAGTATTTTTAGTGTCAGCCTTCTGATTCTCTATCTTCCTGATTGGGATAAAAATATTAGCTTCTCTGATGTCTCAGTTCTGTGGTGTTATGATGGTCATTCCTGAAGTTGTTGAGTGTATCAGTGATTTGCTCCTTTTATTTTTTACTTGTATTCCATTGTGTGAATGGACCACGGTGTATTTAAAGTTTTACTCATTGAAGAACTTCTGGGTTGCTTCTAGTTTGGGAGTATCACAGATAATGCAATTATGAACATTCATGTGCAGGTGTTTGTATAAGCATAAATTTTCATTTATCTGAAATAAATTGCCTGAGAGTGCAATTACAGGATTACATAGTAATTGATTGCTTAGTTTTATGATAGAATGTTAATTCTACATCCCCATGCAATGTATGAGTGATCTAGTTTCTCTGCATTTTCACCAGTATATTTGATATTATCACTATTTTTTTTTATTTTAGCCACTCAGATAGTTAAGTTGTGATATCTCTCATTGTGGTTTTAATTTTTATTTCCTAAGGGCTTCCCAGGTGGTGCAGTGGTAAGGAATTCACCTGCCAATGCAGGAGATGCAAAATCCGTGGGTTCAATCCCTGGGTTGGGAAGATACCCTGGAGTAGGAAATAGCAACTCCCTCCAGTATTCTTGCCTAGAAAATTCCATGGACAGAGGAGCCTGACAGTTGGGTTACAGCCCACGAGGTTACAAAGAGTCAGACATAACTGAACACACACACACACAAGGACTACTGATGTGGAATAGCTTTTAACATGCTTATTTTCATGATATCCTCCTCTGTGAAATGCATGTTTATATCTTTTACTAAATTTCTAATTGGATTTTTTTTTTCTTTTCATCTGTTGAGTTTTGAGGGGTTTTAGGTATCTGCAACACAATCATTTTTCAGGTTGTGGTATGCAAGATTTTCTCTCAAATTGTAGCTGGTCTTTTCATCTTCTTCTTTGTCTTTTCATCATTCTTTATTCTTTATCAGGGCAAAACTTTTTTTTGATGGGACCAATTTACATATAACTTTTCACTTTTGGATCATGATTTTGGTATTCATGTCAACAAACTTGCTAGGCCTAAATCCCCAAATTTTTTTTCACAGTTTTCTTATAAAAATTTTATAGGTTAATATTCTATATCTAAGTGCATGATCTATTTTGAGTTAACTTTTGTGCACTGTGTGAAATTGAAGTCAATATTCTTTTTTTGGTTTCTTGCTTGTTTCTCTTTGAAGTAGCTAGAATTTATAGGGCTATGTTGAATACCATGAGTGAAGTAGTAACTAGATATCTTTGCTTTTTTCTAGTAGTAGAAAATATTCAATCTTTTACTATTAAAGATGATGCTTGTTATAGAGTGTTTGCATTGTTTGTAGATACATTATCAAGTTAAGATAATTCCCCTCTATTTTTCTAAGTAAATATAGTCTTTTTTTTCTTTTGGATACTATCTTTGTTTAGTTTGAGTATCAGGCTAACACTGGCTTCATGAAATAAAATCAGAACTAATTTCTCCTCTTCTATCCACTGAAAAAGAGTGTATAAAACTGAGATTAGTTCTTCTTTACTAGCAGTTTGGTAAAATTTTTCAGTGAGGAAGTCTGGGCCTAAGGATATACATGTGTGTGGTTTGGGGAGAGGTGAAGGTGAAGTCGCTCAGTCGAGTCCGACTCTTTGCGACCCCGTGGATTGTAATCTACTAGGCTTCTCTGTCCATGGGATTCTCCAGGCAAGAATACTGGAGTGGATTGCCATTTCCTTCTCCAGGGGATCTTCCCAACCCAGGGATCGAACCCGGGTCTCCCGCATTGGAAGCAGTCGCTTTAACCTCTGAGCCACCAGGGAGGAGTAAGCCTGCTTACATTTTACTAACACGTAAAAATGTGCTGGTAGCAACTTAGTTTTCCTTGGCCAATGTTGTTGTTCAGTCACTCAGTAGTGTCTTTGTGACCCCATGAACTTCAGCATATCAGCCTCCCTGTCCTTCCCCATCTCCTGAAGCCTACTAAAACACATATCCATTGAATCGGTGATGCCATCCAAAAATCTTATCCTCTGTCATACTTTTCACCTTCTGCTTTCAATCTTTCCTAGCATCAGAGTCTTTTCTAATGAGTCAGTTCTTCACATCAGGTGGCTAAAGTATTGGAGCTTCAGCATCTGTCCTTCCAGTGAATATTCAGAGTTGGTTTCCTTTAGGATGGACTGGTTTGATCTCCTTGCAGTCCAAGGGACTCTCAAGAGTCTTCTCCAACACCACAGTTCAAAAGCATCAATACTTCAGTGCTCAGCCTTCTTTATGGTCTAACTCTCACATCCATACATGACTACCGGAAAAACCACAGCTTTGACTATACAGACCTTTGTTGACAAAGTAATGCCTGTGCTTTGCTTTCAATATGCTGTCAGGTTTGTCATAGTTTTTCTTTGAAGGAGCAAGCATCTTTTCATTTTATATCTGCAGTCACCATTTGCAATGATTTTGGAGCCCAAGAAAATAAAGTCTTTCACTGTTTCCATTGTTTCCCTATCTATTTGCCATGAAGTGATGGCATCAGGTGCCATGATCTTTGCTTTCTGAATATTGATCATTAAGCCAAATTTTTCACTCTCTCTCACTTTTCATCAAGAGACTTTTTAGTTCCTCTTAGCTTTCTGCCATAAAGGTGGTGTCATCTTACATATCTGAGGTTATTGATATTTTTCCCTGCAATCTTGATTCTAGCTTGTGCTTCATCCAGCCTGCATTCTTCATGAAGTGCTTTGCCTAGAAGATAAGTAAGCGGAGTGACAATATGACAATATACAGCCTAGAAATGCTCCTTTCCCAATTTTGAACCAGTACATTGTTCCATGTACAGTTCTGTTTCTTCTTGTCCTAAATACAAGTTTCTCAGGAGGCAGGTGAAGTGGTCTGGCATTCCCATCTCTGAGAATTTTCCACAGTTTGTTGTTATCCCCAATGTCAAAAGCTTTAGCATAGCCAATAAAGCAGAAGTAGGTATTTTTCTTGAATTCTCTTGCTTTTTCTATAATCCAACAGATGTTGTCAATTTGATCTCTGATTCCTCTGCCTTTTCTAAATCCATCTTGAACATCTGGGAATTCTTTGTTCACATCCTCTTGAAGCCTAGTGAGGAGTATTTTGAGTATTACTTTGTGAGCATGTGAAATGAGTGTAATTGTATTTTGGACATTATTTGGCATTGCCTTTCTTTGAGATTGCAATAAAAACTGACCTTTTCCATTCTTGTGTCTACCGCTGAGTTTTCCAAATTTGCAGGCATATTGAGTGCAGCACTTGCACAGCATCGTCTTTTAGGATTTGAAATAACTCAGTTTGAATTCTATCACCCCCACTAGCTTTGTTCATAGTGATGTTTCCTAAAGCCCACCTGACTTCATATTACAGGATGTCTCGTTCCAAGTGAGTGATCACACCATCATGGTTATCTGGGTTATTAAGAGGTTTCTTGTATAGTTCTTGTGTATTTTTGGTACCTCTTCTTAATATCTTCTGCTTCTTTTAATTCCATATCATTTCCGTTCTTTATTGTACCCATCTTTGCATGAAATATTCCCTTGGTATCTCTAATATTCTTTAAGAGATCTCTAGTCTTACTCATTCTATCCTTTGTTTCTTTGCATTGATTACATAGAAAGTATTTCTTATCTCTCCTTGCTATTCTTTGGAATTCTGCATTCAGATGGCTATATCTTTCCTTTTCTTGTTTGCCTTTTGGTTCTCTTCTTTTCTCAGCTATTTGTAAGACCTCCTTGGACAACCATTTTGCCTTTTTTTTTTTTTTCTTGAGGATGGTTTTGATCACTGCATCTTGATCCTCTGTCCTTAGTTCTTCAGGCACTCTGTCTATAAGATCTAATCCCTTGAATCTATTTGTTACTTCTACTGTATAATCAGAAGGGGTTTGATTTAGCTCATATCTGAAAGGCCTAGAGGTTTTCCCTATTTTCTTCAATTTAATTTTGTCTGAATTTTACAAAAAGAAGTTCATGATCTGAGCCATAGTCAGCTTCCAGTCTTGTTTTTGATGACTGTATAGAGCTTCTCCATCTTCAGCTGCAAAGAATACAATCAATCTGTTTTTGGTATTGACCATCGGGTGATGCCCATGTGTAGAGTTGTTTTTCATGTTGTTGGAAGAGATTGTTTGCTATGAACTGTGTGTTCTCTTGTCAAAACTCTGTTAGCCTTTGCCCTACTTTATTTTGTAATCCAAGGACAAACTTTCCTGTTACTCCAGATATCTCTTGACTTCCTACTTTTGCATTCCAGTTCCCTATGATGAAAGAGGGACTACTTGTTTTTTTGGTATTGGTTCTAAAACTTCTTGTAGGTCTTCATGGAAGACTTCATTCAGCTGCAGCTTCTTCATCATTAGTGGTTGGGCAAAGACTTGGATTAGTGTGATATTGAATGGTTTGCCTTGGACATGAACAGAGATCATTCTGTCATTTTTTTCTTTTTTTTAATATAAATTTATTTATTTTAATTGGAGGTTAATTACTTTACAATATTGTATTGGTTTTGCCATATATCAACATGAATCTGCCACAGGTATACACGTGTTCCCCATCCTGAACCTCCATGGAAGCAACCTAGATGTCCATCAGCGGATGAATGGATAAGAAAGCTGTGGTACATATACACAATGGAGTATTACTCAGCCATTAAAAAGAATACATTTGAATCAGTTCTAATGAGGTGGATGAAACTGGAGCCTATTATACAGAGTGAAACAAGCCAGAAAGAAAAACACCAATATAGTATGCTGTTGCTGCTGCTAAGTCGCTTCAGTCATGTCCGACTCTGTGCGATCCCACAGACGGCAGCCCACCAGGCTCCCCTGGCCCTGGGATTCTCCAGGCAAGAGCAATGGAGTGGGTTGCCATTTCCTTCTCCAATATAGTATACTAACGCATATATTTGGAATTTAGAAAGATGGTAACGATAACCCTGTATGTGAGACAGCAAAAGAGACACAGATGTATAGAACAGTCTTTTGGACTCTGTGGGATAGGATGAGGGTGGGATGATTTGGGAGAATAACATTGAAACATGTATAATATCATATATGAAATGAATCACCAGTCCAGGTTCGATGCATGATACTGGATGCTCGGGGCTGGTGCACTGAGATGACCCAGAGGGATGGTACGAGGAGGGGGGTTCATTCTGTCATTTTTGAGATTGTACCAAAGTACTACATTTCAGACTCTTCTGTTGACTATGAGGACTACTCTATTTCTCCTAAGGGATTCTTGCCCACAGTAGTAGATATAATGGTCGTATAACTTAAATTCACCCATTCTGGTCCACTTTAGTTCACTGATGTCTTTGTTCACTCTTGTATCTCCTGTTTGATCACTTCCAATTTACCTTGAGTCATGGACCTAACATTTCAGGATCCTATGCAATGTTATTCTTTACAACATCAGACTTTACTTCCACCACCAGACACATGCACAACTGGGAGTTGTTTTTGCTTTGACTTGGCCTCTTCATTCCTCTATTTCTCCACTCTTCTCCAGTAGTATATTGGGTACCTACCGACCTGAGGAGTTCATCTTTCTGTGCCAGTAGGACAGTTTTAGTTAAAAAATGATAATCTTGAAAATAGTTAAGAATGCTTAGAATGAGTTGATTTGATGTTCAACTATAGAGCAAGATATAAGAGTATGTTTTAGGTATGGTTTAATGACATAAACTACATATACACATCCAATGATTTTAGTAACTTATTTATTTCTTATACTAGCAATATGAGTAAGATACTATTTTTATCTATATTCACTTGAAAAAATTGAGAGCAGAAAAAGAAATATTTGTTTCCTGAGGGAAAAGCAGTAAAATGCATTAAAATGCTTTTTCTTTTTCTTGATAGATTTTTTTTCACTTTTCAAATGAAAATAGCAATTAAACCCTTTTACCAAAATTATTATGATTTTCTTTGCACGAAAATTCCAAAAAGGTAAGGATAAGATGATACAAGTAATGACATGTACCTCTCAATAATTTGAGTTAAGGTTAGAGTCTTTATGTCTTATGGAAAAAAAATTGCTTAAAGTACTATATTTTGATTCAGTTGCCCTATTTCTGAGAATCTGCAATAAAGAATTTACTCTGAACAATGAAAACATTTGTGCACAAGAATGGTGGTTATTGATATTAGGACTCATCTTTAAGTAGTTTCTACATTTTGATCTGTATATAAATTGATAAATTGCATGAAGACAAACCAATTCAGCTAAAATAATATTAAATATTTTCCAAAATTCATGTTGACCACCTGGACTTCATAAAAGTAAACCTTTCAAAAACCTATGGGCTTTTTTTTTCTTTTTTATTATTAACATCATCAGATATTATACTATTAACTTGTTTATATTGTTCTATTGGGTTTCCCTGGTGGTGCAGAGGTTAAAGAGTCTGCCTGCAGTGTGGAAGATCCTGGGTTCAATCCCTGGGTCGAGTATTCTTGCCTGGAGAATCCCATAGACAGAGGAGCTTGGTGGGCTACAGTCCACGGGTTGCAAAGAATCAGACACGACTGAGCGACTTCACTTTCACTTTTCACTTTATTGTTCTAGTAAGATCCTTACACTATTAACATCATCACCTGTGATATAATAGGAGCTACCTGCTCCACTATCAGGTGATGACATTGTGATGACAATAAAACATTTAACTCTTTCACTCAGAAAAAAAAAATGAATTTTGCCTTTAGCCAGCTCCTAATTGACTTACAGCCGTTAGTAGCAGGAAGCAAATTTCTCTACCCACACAACTTGCCTGTGTATGCTACATCACTTCAGTTGTGTCCAACTCTGTGACTCCATGGATTGTAGCCTTCTAGGCTCCTCTGTCCATGGAATTTTCCAGGCCAGAATACTGAAGTGGGTTGCCATTTCCTACTCTAGGGGATCTTCCCAACACAGGGATCAAACCTATATCTCTTATGTCTCCTTTATTGGCAGGTGGGTTCTTTACCACTAACGCACCAGGAAATCCTTGCATAACTTAATTCAGTCACAGGTCCTTTACTATAGTGTGAGTATCTCCCCAAAATTCATATACTGAAATACTAACTCTCAAAAGTGATGGTATTAGCAGGTGAGGCCTTTGGGAAGTGCTTATGTCATGAGGGTAGAGCTACATGAGGGGCATTAGGGCTCATAAAATACATTCCACAGAGCTCTTTATCACTTTCCTCTATGTGAGGATGCAATAAAATGTCTGCAGCCTAGAAGAGGGCCTTCACCTGACCATTCTGGCACCCTACCTAGGACTTCTAGTTCCAGAACTGTGAGCAATAAATTTTTGCTCTTTATAAGCCACCTGTCTCTGATATTTGGTTATAGAGCTTCAAACAAATGAAATAAATGCCCTCCCCATTTTCTTAAACACATAAATCATATGTAACTGGTAGATGTTAATTGTACTATATGTACAACTTTTATAATAATCAAGAAAAATGAAAAATAAAATTTCTCATTGAAAAAAACTGAATAACCTATGAAAACATTAATCTAAGACATTCAGATCTTTTTTCTCTGAATCACACTGGTAGAAGACAATAATTACTCTATGCTCTATTGCACAAAATCCTATAAAGATCTTCTGTATTTCCAAAAATAAGACTTCAGAAGTATATTAATATTTGAATGATTAACTTAATATATTATCCCTCTGAGTAGTTCTGAGGCCAGAAATTGAAAAAAGAAAGACTGTTTCTTTTGTGTGTGTGTGTGTGTGTGTGTGTGTGTGTGATTTGGAACTCAAGGTACTTAGTAGTAAAAATTAGAAAGATCATATTTCTGAGACTACCTACATCCCTATGAAAGAAAAATTTCCCATTTCCCACAGATCAAGCCAGCCTGAGTATATATACTAGCAATTTTTACCTGGTGGGCTACAGAGTAGCTTGCCAGCCTCCTCTGTCCATGGAATTTTTCAGGCAGGAACACTGAAGTGGGTAGCCATTCCCTTCTCCAGGGGATCTGCCCAACCTGGATAAAATCAGGTCTCTTGTATCTCCTGCATTGGCAGGTGAATTCTTCACCACTGTACCACTCACAGGTGGTAAAAGGAAAATCAGATTGTATAATGTGTCAGACTATTAGGCTAGGATAGAGATACCAAGGGAACATTTCATGCAAAGATAGGCATAATAAAGGACAGTAACCACAGGACTGGAAAAGGTCAGTTTTCAATTCAGTCCCAAAGAAAGGAAATGCCAAAGAATGCTCAAACTACTGTCCTCATTTCACATGCTAGCAAAGTAATGCTCAAAATCCTTCAAACTAGGCTTCAACAATATGTGAACAAAGAACTTCCAGATGTAAAAGCTGGATTTAGAAAAGGCAAAGGAATCAGAGATCAAATTGTCTACATCAGTTGCATCATAAGAAAATGCTAGAGAATTCTAGAAAAACATCTACTCCTGCTTCACTGACAACACTAAAGCCTTTAACTATGTCAATCTGTCCAGTCGTTCAGTCATGTCTGACTCTCTGTGTCCCTATGGACTGCAGCACACCAGGTTATGCTGTCCATCACCAACTCCCAGAACTTACCCAAATTTCTGTCCCATTGAGTCCATGATGCTATCCAACCATCTCATCCTCTGTCATCCGCTTCTCTCTCAGTCTTTCCCAGCATCAGGGTCTTTTCCAGTGAGTCAGTTCTTCACATCAGGTGGCCAAAGTATTGGAGGTTCAGCATCAGTCTTTCCAATGAATATGCAGGACTGATCTCCTTTAGGATGGACTTGTTGGATCTCCTTGCAGTCCAGGGGTTTCTCAAGAGTCTTCTCCAGCACCACAGTTCAAAGGCCTCAATTCTATGGCACTCAGTCTTTTTTTATTGTGAGCTCTCACATCCACACATGACTACTGGAAAAACCATAGCTTTAACAATATGGACATTTTTAGGAAAAGTAATGTCTTTGCTTTTTACTATGTTGTCTAGGTTGGCCATAGATTTTCTTCCAAAGAGAAAACATGTTTTAATTTCATGGCTGCTGTCACTATCTGCAGTGATTTTGGAGCCCAAGAAAATAAAATCTGTCACTGTTTCTAATGTTTCCCTATCTATTTGCCATGAAGAGATGGGACCAGAGGCCATGATCTTAGTTTTTTGACTGTTGAGTTTTAAGCTGGCTTTTTCATCACCTCTTTCACTTTCATCAAACTGTGGGAAATTCTTCAAGATATGGGAATACAAGACCACCTTACCCACCTCGTGTGAAACCTGTATGCAGGTCAAGATGCACCAGTTAGAACCAGACATGAAATAATAGACCGGTTCCAAATCGGGAAAGGAGTACGTGAAAGCTGTATATTGTCACCCTGTTTATTTAATTTACATGCAAAGTACATCATGTGAAATGCTGGGCTGGATGAAGCACAACCTGGAATCAAGTTTGCTTGGAGAAAAATCAACAACCTCAGATATCCAGATGACATCACTCATGGCAGAAAGCCAAGAGGACTTAAAGAGCCTCTTCATGAAGGTGATGCTTGCTTCTTGGAAGAAAAGCTATGACCAACCTAGACAGCATTTTATAAAGCAGAGACATTACTTTGCCTACAAAAGTATGCATTATCAAAGCTATGGGTTTTCTAGTAGTCGTGTACGGATGTGAGAGCTCACAGTAAAAAACTTCTGAGTGCCATAGAACAGATGCCTTCAAACCATGGTGCTGGAGAAGACTCTTGAGAATCCCTTGGACTGAAAGGAAATCAAATCAGTCAGCCCTAAAGGAAACCAACCCTAAATTTTCATTGGAAAGACTGATGCTGAAGCTCTAATACTTTGGCCACCTGTTGGGAAGTGCCAACTCATTGGAAAGACCCTGATACTGGGGAAGATTGAAAGCAGGAGGAGAAGAGGAGAACAGAAGATGAGATGGTTCAATGGCATAACCAACTCAGTGGACATGAGTTTGACCAAACTCTGGGAGATGGTGAAGGATAGAGAAAGCTTGGAGTACTGCAGTCCATGGGGTCACAAAGAGTCGGGCATGATTGAGTGACTGAACAGCAATAAATTAGGCTAGGAGGTGTTAACTGTCCATTCTCTGTGTCTATCGCCCACTACTACCCTGCCAATCACCATCAATACTAGTAATACTGTTAAGAAATAATAGTAAATACTCTTCAGAAACACTATTGCTTATCATTCTCTTGTCGACTCAATGAAACAAAAAGGTAAATTAAAATTTAATTAAGCACTCTGGGTGGAAGGAGAAAGTAGGAAGGTCTTAACTTGCATATTTTCAACAAATTTTTCACAAGAAATAATTAAAGGTCTGTCTGTGGGTCACTTAAAATGGTGGTAGGGCAGAAAACAAAAAGAGAATGGATATATATTGTGATCTAAACATCTTTGTGTATTTCTCTATTTATACTATGTGATATAAATAAGCTTTTGCCATATATGCATTCATAATGTCAGCTAATGTTTAGCCTAATGAAACAACAGCCTGATGAATTATGAATTTATTTCCATTTTAGAAAGCTTCTCTATCTCTTAATGTTTGAGATTTTTAAAAATTAATTATGACAATAGTTGATTTACACATGGTGACTTGAACACCTAAAACTTAGTCTTAAATTTATTTTAAAATACCAAAATTAGATTATAATATAAAATAAATAAACAAGCTTGCACAAGAGGTGTCACAGTAAATAATTTTTATTGTTCCCCACTCTGAAGCCCTTTGAGATGAAGAAAAGTAAACAAATACAGGAAAATATAACAGAACTATAGGATATTTCCAAACCTATTGTTCCAAGTCCATGAATAAATCTCACTTTCAATTCTAATACTGTGACAATAGTGTCATATTAAGTGAAAACACTGGGAAGTGGTATATATCTCTTTTCATTGAGATGCACCTCCAAAAGTACCTGGCACATAGTATATGAAATCTAAATGCTTAGTAATAAATAGCACTATTTAAATGTTAAAAGCTAAAACTTGAAATATACATAAAGATGAAAATTATAACATTGCAATGGTACTTGTAGCTGTAACATTCATTATGCCACCATTCTTTATTTTTGATAGTACCAAGAATACTTTTGGGGTTCCCTGGGGCTGAAACAGTAATGAATCTGCCTGCAATTCAGGAAATACAGGTTCCATGCCTAGGTCAGGAAGATACTCTGGAGAAGGGAATAGCAACCCACTCCAGTACTCTTGCCTGGAGAATCCTATGGATAGAGGAGCCTAGCATGCTATAGTCCATGGGGTAGCAAGGATTTGGACACAACTAACACACACACCCAAGAATATTTTTAAAGTTGGAAACATATCAGTCTCTGAAAAAAATGTGAAAGATATAAAAAGTCTTTAATATAAAATTTTATTAATACACAACAATACACAACCTTCCCTGGTGGCTCAGAGGTTAAAGCATCTGCCTCCAATGTGGGAGACCCGGGTTCAATCCCTGGGTCGGGAAGATCCCCTGGAGAAGGAAATGGCAATCCACTCCAGTATTCTTGCCTGGAGAATCCCACGGACGGAGAAGCCTAGTAGGTTACAGTCCACCGGGTCGCAAAGAGTCGGACATGACTGAGCGACTTCACCTCACCTTCACCTCACCTCACACAACAATAAACTGGAATTAAATAACAAAAGTACTAATAACAACAAAATAGAAATATTTTTAAAGAAATCACTAGACCAAGGAAATTCATATAACAATTATAAGAGTAACTGAAAAATAGTGATGAAAATGTTACATATCTAAACCTGTGGGTTAGTTAAACTGAGGAGTATCCATAGATCAAGAATATTCCTGCAAAATAAGAAAATTTGGATTTCTTGTATTAGTAAAAGAAAATCAATAAAATGATATGCAAATTCTAAAACAAATTCCTTGAATAAGAAAATATATTCATAAGAAAGATAAATCAGAAGACATTTTAATAAAGAAAAATAGAAAAGCATAAATACATAAAATTAGTCAGGACATAAGAAAAAAGTCACAGCTACAAATGACCTTTTATTTTTTTAATTGCTTATTAGCTATGTTTTTTTTATGACTAAGAGAATGTATTTTACCAGTAGCTTCCTTTGGCTACTGGAGCAATATAATGAATAGAAATAGCAGTAGAGATTATTGACACACACCGTCTCAGGATCTTCTCTCAGCCACTTGAGATGTACGTCAAGGACACCATTAATATTAAGCAATGTCTTGATCCATGCAAAATTCAAGCAAAGGAATAATCACAAAGTCTTTTTAAGTTCCACTCTGTCACATCATCATTGTTATTCACAAGGGCTAAAATGTCGTTCCCAAAAATGTTGGTAATGTTTATCATTGACGATGGTTGATAAAGTTTTTGATCTTTATTTTACTGTACTAGACAAGATTTATGATCCTAATATTCAAAAATAAAAGTTTTTTATTATTTTTACTATTATTATTGAAAACCTAAGGACATTTCTATGAATGCAAACAAGAAACAGCAAAATAGAAAGGAGTTATTAAAGACAAGCATTGCTCACCTCTTCTTATTGTGGCTTGTATTTGCTGCTACTCAGAGCTCTATGGGAACTTTTGAATTTATTGGAATTTGCAATAATGTTTGCCAACATATGACATGAAAAACTTGCCCAGAATTTTTTCAAAACTCCCTTTTCAGAAGGATAGTTTCTGAATCAAAGTGACAAAAGTATTTTTCGAACTGAGAGTTCATGGGAGAGTATAAGTTCAGTTCAGTCGCTCAGTCGTGTCCGACTCTTTGCGACCCCATGAATCGCAGCACGCCAGTCAGTCCAACTCTCACATCCATACATGACCACAGGAAAAACCATAGCCTTGACTAGACGGACCTTAGTCGGCAAAGTAATGTCTCTGCTTTTGAAAATGCTATCTAGGTTGGACATAAGTTAGCAATGCAATATATAATTCTAATAGTATTTGCTATTAAACAACTTTTATGTTAAAAATATTAAATGCACTTGGTATCACTAAATGAACCAATATCTATGTAAAGGAAAATTACTGTGTTTGTTGCCACACAGAACCCATTTGACCATTTTAACTTACTTAACCAGTAACTTAATTAAATGGAAGTTTAGTCAAGCAAGTATTAACAGTGCATCTGTGTGTGTGTGTGCGTGCATGCATGCATGTGAGCAAATATTGGAAACGGGGTTCTACTATAAAGCGAAGGGACAAGAAACTAACATCTGTTTAATATCCAGTGGGAGAGGGTGGGATGATTTGGGAGAATGACGTTGAAACATGTATAATATCATATAAGAAATGAATTGCCAGTCTAGGTTCGATGCAGGATACAGGATGCTTGGGGCTGGTGCACTGGGATGACCCAGAGAGATGGTATGGGGAGAGAGGAGGGAAGAGGGAGGGGGATTCAGGATTGGGAACACATGTACACCCGTGGGGGATTCATGTTGATGTATGGCAAAACCAATACAGTATTGCAAAGTAAAATAAAGTAAAATAATAATTTAAAAACAGAATCTAACATTGTTATAGACCCTTATCACATATTTTATATCATTTTGTCCTCATAACACAGATGTTAGGTACTATAATTTCCACTCTATACATGATGAAACTGCAGCTCAGAGAGTTTAAGTAATTTGGCCAAAGCTATAAAGCCAGCAAGGAGAAAAGTCTGAATTCTAATCTAATGTCACTTTGTTACTGATTAGCAAAGAACATTTTTTTTCCATTATACTACTACATTAATAGAGGTAACTAATTTGATTTAATTGTTCAATGACTTTAGAGACACTTCAAATCTGTTACAACTGATACAGCTACTTATGGGCTTCCCTGGTGGCTCAGAGGTTAAAGTGTCTGCCTGGAATGTGGGAGACCCTGGGTTCGATTCCTGGGTCGGGAAGATCCCCTGGAGAAGGAAATGGCCAACCCACTCCAGTACTCTTGCCTGGAGAATCCCATGGAGGGAAGAGCCTGGTAGGCTATAGTCCATGGGGTCGCAAAGGGTCGGACACGACTGAACGACTTTACTATAGACACACCTAAAACAACTAGCTCAAATTAGAAGATATCCAATCTTCTCGGCAAGATGAACTTTACTATAAAACACTGTGAAAATTTGTTTTTCACAAAGCAAGCTAAACTAAAGAAAAATTCATTTGTGTCTTCGGATTGTAAGTGTGGAAACTCATTAAAAAAAAAGTAGACTAAAATAGTATGAGCATCAATCTACCTTTACTAAAAGGTAGAATTAGAAGTTTAACTCTACTGTCCCTTTGTCTCAGGATGACAAAAAACTCAGTTCAATTTCTCAAAACAAGAGTGTTGCACTGAAGAAGTAGTGAATCTTAGGTATAGGTCTATAATCTATATTTATCACAAATCAAAATCTTCAGTTCTCTCTGCATTTGTCTAAAATCCCATGCATAATTCCAGTTACCTCTACTCTAGGTGCTCGATGAACTGAGTGTTTAGAGTAAATGAATCTTTAATACTTGTTTTCTGAGAGATGGCCAGAACCGTTAGTTCATCCCTCTGATTATAACTTTAAAGATTTGACAGTCACTGTTATTTATACTTTTTATTGATTTCACAAATGTGAATTGATTTATTCTGCCAAGAAATTAAACTTGCCCAAATTGCAGCTTACAATACTTAGAAGATAATATTTCACTTTTTTCATTTTGTTTAGTCTGGAAAGTAGAAAGAATGACAAATGAATAATCCTAAGTAAATAATAAACTTCAAATACTTAAAACTGGAACACAAAGAATCCATCAGTAATTTTCTACTATACAAAATGTACATGATTCGTTTTTTGTTATTTGCATAAAAGTTCGAAATGAATTATCCACTTTCATGATACAAGCCGAACTATTAAAAATGGGTTTTGTGAAATCTTATGAAAATCATAAAGAAACATATCTGTTTCCATTTATGCTGTATGCTACCTACCTTTGTCCTATTTGACCCTCATCCATTACTTTGTATTTTTTAGCTTTGGTGCTTTAAAATTAAGCCAATATAGTAATAATTCTATTACAAATTCAAATGTTTTTCAATATTTCAATTTATTTTGCATGTTTCAGTTCTAATCTCCAAGCCATTTACTCAAAAATTTGACTTGAATTTACTCATAAATTTAGTTGCAGTTACAGTAAAAATTATTTTTAGATCAAAGTTGAATTGAAACAACTACAATTCTCAGACACCTCTGGAGAGCAAGTTTATTCTCCTCAATACTTAACAATTTTAGACTTGCCAAAGTTTAGAGGAAGAACCCATGTATCATTTTTTCAAAGTAAGACTCAAGTCTTCAACTTCAAGGACATGCCTATGCATAAATCAGTTTTCCTGAAGGAGTTAAAAATGATTAGATAGTACATAATTCATGTAGAATGACTGGGCAAATGAACTTTAAATAAGGAGCATTAAATGGTTAAATCATAAATAAGAGGAGCCAGAGGCAGAAAGCATGTGTGATTGCAAAAGAATCATAGAGTTCAATGGTTCGTATAACAAATCATAGCACAGGAACTAGTTTTCTCATCACCAGAAAGCTAGAAGTTTAGAATACCCTCCTGTCACTGCTGTATGTCTCAAAGGCAGTGGAATAATAAAAAGAGGCATAAAAGGCGGATAGAAAGTTACACATCAAAGTTTTAGATATGAAGAGTGCACAGATACATCAAAAGGAATTCAATGGCTGAGATTGATATTTCCAGGCACTAAGAAGCTCAGATGGTTTAGTATCACAGTGATTAAGTTACACTGAGTTAAAACAGTCATAACTGGAACTACAGAAATAAAATCAATTCAGATTTTGTGCTTAAATCTGAACTTTGAAGACTTTCCAAAAAATATATATATATATAATTCTTGCCTACAAGTGTTGAATAATTCAAGTAAAAGGGACTGATCATGAGAGTAATATTCTGCAAGAAATATTCTTGGGTCTAAACCCTCTCAGAAGGCTCTACTTTGAAAATCATGTATACAATTGATAGAGGGAGAGGAAGATATGCCTTCAAAGGGAAAAGGGTTAAATTGATAGCTTAGATGGAGCCAATGCTAGAGACATAAATCCTGAGTAAGGTGGAAGCACATATGGAAGTAAACTGAAAGAGGAGTCATTAAAAGTGACTGAAAGCACCAAGTCATGACATAATGTGGGTTGGTTAAGTTAGGAATTTCAAGACCTAAGACAGAAGTTGTGGGGCAGGGAGGGGGACAGGGAGGGTGTTTCTGGGAATTTCCTTTTATAAAGACACTGTACTTATAACCTTGCATGGCCAAGGCAGACTCTTAAAAAGTGATCAGATTGGGTCGAGATGGGAGGGATGGCTGGGGAGACAGACTGATTTAGAATTTTCTTCAATTATTATAACATCTGCTAAGATTGGGGCTTCCCTGATAGCTCAGTTGGTAAAGAATCCACTTGCAAGGCAGGAGACCCTCAATCAATTCCTGGGTTGGGAAGATCCCCTGGAGAAAGGATAGGCTACCCACCTCAATATTCTTTGGCTTCCCTTGTATCTCAGCTGGTAAAGAATCCCCCTGCAGTGTCAGAGACCTGGGTTCGATCCCTGGGTTGCAAGGATCCCCTGGAGAAGGGAAAGGCTACCCACTCCAGTATTCTGGCCTGGAGAATTCCACGGACTGTATAAATCATGGTGTTGCAAAGAGTCGGACGTGACTGAGTGTCACTGTCACTTTCAAATTTTTAAATACTTATTAATTCAACAATATTCAGCAACTATTTTGAGGCCCCTATTGCATGATTGTTGTTGTTAAGTCATGTCGGATATTTTTGAAACCCCTTGGATTGTAACCCACCAGGCTCCTCTGTCCATGGAATTCTCCAGATAAGAATATTAGAGTGGGTTGTCATTTTCTTCTTGAGGGCATTTTCCTGACCCAGGGATCAAACTTGCATCTCCTATTTTTTAGGCAGATTCTTTACTGGTGAGCCATCAGGGCTACTCATGGTTAGCCCTATTCTAAGTCCTGCTCATGAGAGTACAATTCTGCAAGAAATATTCTGGGACCTTAAGTCGGTTTATAGTTTTGAATGAGGGAGAGGAAGATGAGTTTTCAAAGGGAAACTGTTAAATAGTCATAACTAGAACTACAGAAATAAAGTCAATTCAGCTGTTGTGTTTAAATTTGAACTTTGAAGAGTTTCAGGAGAAAAGAATATGTAGTTCTCACCTACAAGGTTTGAATAGTTCAAGCAAAAGAGGCTGCTCATGAGAGCACTAAATGATTTTCATCTAAGAAATTGGGGGAAAAAAATTGGTTCCTGGAAAAATTAATAGATGCTTCAGCACTAACCTCCACACCCTCATCTAATTTGTGAGCACTTGTTTCTACCATTTGAAGATACTCTGAAATCTCTGTAGCTGAACTGAAAATGAAAAAGGATTTGATAAGCTTGTGTTAGTTGCTCAGTCATGTTGGAATCTTTTGCGACCCCATGGACTATAGCCCACCAGGCTTCTCTGTCCATGGAATTTCTCCAAGCAAGAATACTGAAGTGGGAAGCCATTCACTTCTTTTGGGGATCTTCCCAACTCAGAGACAGAACCTGGGTCTCCTGCATTGCAGGCAGATTCCTTACCAGCTGAGCCACAAGGGAAGCCCTGGGCTCACATAAAGTATATCTAGTATTTTGACCTTAGATTCTAGGAATATATTTGCTTATATTAAAAAATAAACCAGATTAAAAAAAATTGTGAGAGTACCAGAAGAATAAAAGATATGTTTGCAATCACTTGCTCAAAAGTGCCCACTCCAAAGTGTAACTGGCTCCTGAACATTTATATACATATCTTAATTAGTACTGATTGGCAATGTAAAATTAATTCTATCATATATCTTCATTTTTAGAAAGAGCAAAATGATTTTGTCAGCTGGTTTTATCCTATTGTATTTATTATGATTGTGAGAGTCCAAAAATAATAACAAACACCTGACACATGGTAGATGCCCTGTAAATATTGGTAAAATGAATGAAATTAATGAATGAGCCTCTGTTCAAATGCAAAATACTTGTTTAAGTTTGTAACTGAGAGATTCTAACTGTTCCCCTGGAAGCACAGATCAGCAGATCCCCTGTTACAAAGCTCAGCTCCCTCACTCCTAAAAGGAACAGTAGTTCTCAAGAGCATCTTGACTTTCCCTCAGTTTCCTTTATTTCTCCAGAGGTTTTATTTCCAAATTCTTTACTCACACTTTGCCTTTTGTTTTACCTCCCGTATCTAATTCAATTTATCAGTTTCTTCTTTTTCTAATCATCCAGCATTATTTCTCAAAATTAACCTATGCTGATGTTAAGTTATCAATATTATGGAGAAAGCATAAAGATGTAAAACCACATGGTGACCCAGATGGTAAAGAATCCACCTGCAGTACAAGAGACCTGAGTTTGACCCCTGAGTTGGAAAGATCCCTTGAGGGAGGGCATGGCAACCCACTCCAGTATTCTTGCCAGTATCACTGCCATGGACAGAGGAGCCTGGCATCTCAAAGTCTAACACACACACACAAATACAACTTAATCACAATCAGGGAGGATTTAATCTTGACAACTCTATAGGAATTAAAAGTCTTGTAGTTTTTCTGAAGAACTAACTTTATAAATTCAGTCTCTCTTCCCACAATCTGACTGCCTTATTTGGGCCATTTCTTTTATCAGGTGTGATCTCAGGGAACACAAACTAATTGCAGTTTAACCAGACATAATTAAAATGGCAATTACTCCCTGCTTCCCTCCCCTTAATACAGAATGTATTTTTAATTGATTTGGGATTATCATTGTTATTCATTTTCCCTTGAGCAGATAGTATGAAGATTAGTGTATATGGCAACATAGGAAAGAAGTATGTGTTTATTATTTAGACTCAAGCTAAATTGTTTGCAGCAAGTTGAACTTTCTTTCCTATTCACTTACCATGACAGAGACTTACTCTACCCCTACCAAAAAGCAACTCCAAATTATGAAATAAAGAAAGCATTTTATCTAGTGAAAAATTAAAGTGTTAGACGCTCTGATTCTCTGTGGCCAGCCAGGCTCCTCTGTCCATGGATTTCTCCAGGCAAGGATACTGGAGTGTGCAGCCATTCCCTTCTCCAGGGGTTAAGCCCAGATCTCCTGCACTGCAGACAGATTCTTCACCATCTGAGCCACCAATAAGACTTGGACATTGGGACATCTACCTAGCTCTCAGATCATCGGCTCTGGAGGAAGACATGCCTGCAGGACACTCAAGTAAACTTTGGAGATGCCCTTATGGCAAAAATAAAACTATAGCCTCTTGAAAGCAACCAGCATTAATTTGCCAGTTGTGTGTGAGCCACTTTGGAAGTATGTCCTCCAGCCCTACTCAACCCTTCAGATAGGTAGCAAACATAAATGCCATCTTATCTACAATTGTATAAGAAACCTTGGGCCCTAACCACCAAATTAATTCACTCTCAGATTCCTGACGGACAGAAACATTTATGTGAGATACAAATGTTTTTAGTTAACCTGTTAAAGGTTGGGATAACACAGCCATGAATATCTAAAAAAGGTTTTGATTGAGTTAGGAAAACCACTCTGCTATGCATCCTGGGATGTCCTCCTGCACTTTAGTCTTCCTCCTTAACTGTACTCATGTGGAAAATATACATGAGCATTCCTGCCAATAAGGGGATGACATTCACTGTGTACCCTTCCTCACTGTTTTGACCATTCCAAGAGAGCAACTTGAGATAAATCTGTATCTCTATAATTTTATGCTGTTATAATCTTCCCATTAGTGTACTTCTGAATTCCTTATTTCAAAAAACCCATAAAAGAGATGCCCAAGGAATTCTGCAATCTATAAATTATGTCAGAAGCATATTCCCAAAAACTGTTGTAAAGACATCAAGAAAAGTTATGCAGAACTTTATTCCTGGGAAGAAATGCCATAGGAAATAAGAACAGCTCATTGGGTAAGAGGAAAATCTTTTCTGTTCAATCTAATAAATCCCCATATTCTTTTAGACAGGGAACTTGGGTCATCACATTTTCTTCTTCATAGAGCTCCTCTGTGAAGCTCTGAAGAGGGGAAATAAATCAGTTAATTCAATGGGAACATAATCTCTTTCTAAGGCCAGGAAACACGGGGAGGAGATTAGGATTCATGGTAACGTCACTGAAAAGACCTAGACCATATAAGTTTGTAATTTCCTGAGGATGGTTTCATTTATAGCTCTTGTTAGATGAAAATAGCTAAGCTAACTAATAAAAGGTGGAATTAAAAAAAAAACTAATTTCAAAGGTGAAATATTAGTTTCATTAAATCTTTTGCTTCAGATACTATTCAAGCAATATTTATATTAGATATTGGGCTTCCCTGATGGCTCAGATAGCAAAGAATCTGCTTGCAATGCAAGAGACCCAGGTTCAATCCCTAGGTTGGGAAGATCCCCTGGAGAATGAAATGGCTACCCACTGCAGCATTCTTGCCTGCAAAATCCCATGGACAGAGGAGCCCGAGAGCTACAGTTCATAGGGTCTCAAAGAGTTGGACATGGCAGAAGGACTAACACTTTCACTATATTTGGTAAAATAATCTCACTTGATGAATTTTCTTTGGCCACTGATTTACCACCTTTCCACCAACCTTACTAGAGGAAATCTGTTGTTACAGCTTTCCTTGTGAATTTAGGATTAGTTTTGAGTCCACAGAAAGGAATAATAAAGAAAGTAATAGGAGAATGTTGGCCTTTCAGGAGGAATATCTGCATTTATTAGTACATACCCAGGTAATGAAGGTGGCAAGCAGGTGCTAAGCTCACAGAGAAGTTCAAAGCAGTAACAGCATAAAAAAGGTGAGGAAGACCTAAAAGAGAGGGCATTTTCTCAGCCCTTTTTTTCAGAGTTTAAACTGATAGATGGGAACACTTGGTCATTTTCACAGCAGGCGGCACTTGCCAGTTATTCTCCTGTTACTGACTCCATGAATCAACTTAATGAGAGGAGGTAGAGGTTAGAATTTCATTAAATGCCACTGCGCAGCACTTCTGAACATGCCCTATTAGCAATTTAAACCATGCTGAGACTCACTTCCACTCCTTCCTTTTCCCTCCCCAAAGAGAATAAAAATACCACCCACTTTTTGTCCCCATTTTAATCCTACTGCTATTTATTCTTTTACTAATCTGCCATTTTTATATCCATAATCTTTTTTATGCTTCTTTCACCCCTTAATGAATCTATTATCCAGAAATCAAGAGACATAAATACAAAGAATTTTGCTACTTTGCATGTGTTGAAGTTTCATTCAATAGCATTCTCATTTTGGGGAAGAAAAACCCTGTTTTTCCTTATTAGCAAACCAGCAATGTTTTAACCTACTTTCCATCACTAAACACTGCTTTGCTTTTGAAAATGCTAATATTCAATGAAATTAAACCAAGCCATCCTGTCTTTTAAGATATTTTTTCCTTTCACTCATGAAATGCATAATACTAAAGCTGATTGCATGGCTGACTCCATTATTAGATAACCCCAAAATGTCAAATGGTGCTGTTTAAATTAGGTGAGCAAAGCAGAATTACTAGTCCCACACAGGAAAAGTGTGCACCATTACAGAATCAGTGAAAAGAAGCTTACAGGAATTTCACAGTTTGAAATTAATAATAGGGTTTTAGCTCCTGTATTTTTTTTTTTTCACCTCATTTTCATTTGGGTACTGGAAGCCAATGCATTCAAAAGGAGCAATTAAACTCTCTTGACATCATGAACCTCCTGCAGTTGGGTCAGGACACTGTGGGCAATTAGATGGCCCAATGTAGGTCATTCAAAGCATAATCAGTTTCCTATTGTTTTCTTACAAGAGACAGTAAGTAGTACCCAAAGCTCATCACCATTGTTACTTGGTTGGGTTTTTGTTCATTTACTTTTGGTTGCTTTTAAATCCTATTCAGGTACATTTCCATTCTTAACTAATTTCACATAGAAAATGAAAGTTGTTCTGTTCTTTCTGTTCACTTGTGACTGGGGCAGAATTCATGTAAACCTAGAATCTCTCCATTTGTGCTATACTACTATGGAGATTGTGGGAATTTTTCAAAGAAAGCAAATTTTTGCAATCAGATGCTCCTCATTCAAAAAGGTAATACTTCATCAGACACATTCTATTCCAGGTAGTTCTAAAAATGCCTACACCTTAACTGGCCCAGCTAATAATAGAAAGTTAATTAGAAAAGTAAGCCTTAAGAGTTTAGTGACTTTGCAGCCATGAATAAGTGCAATTTTTTACCCAAAATAGTTTCCTAAACAATAGAAACTGTTAAGCTGGAAAAGAAAACGTTGGCAAGAAAAGAAACTTTAAAAACAGGACTCCAAAATAACCCTAAATTTTCCAAGGAAGCTATCCTATAGTCATTTGCCTTTTGGCAATGCTCCAAAATACTGAACATCCTTTCAGAGTGCCAAAATAAAGGGGCATTGTAACGTGAATTTTGACATTTTATATTCTCTAGGTATGAAGTAACCGATTTTCTGGAAAAATTAAAAGGGAAGGGGACAGAGAGAGCTCTAACCCAAACATCCCTCTGTCCAGGAAGTTTCCAAATATCCCTACTCAGTGATAGTTTCTTCCTTCTCTGGACCACCTTATCGCTTTTCTCAGACCTCTTTAAAAGTATTTGAATGCTCTAGGGCTAAGAAAGTACGTCTTGGCTTTCCCTGATAGATAGCTGCTCAACTCTTTAAATACAGGAATTGGTATTAGTCAATTTTGTATTTCTAAAGCCTGATTTAGTATCTGGCATTGATTAAACTCAATAGCAATAAATGCATATTTCTCCTATTATGAATTCATAATCTAGCAGAAATTTCCAGAACTTGCTCTAATTTTTCAAGTTCCACAAAAACAAGTATTGATTTGCACATAATTCTAGAATATAACTTTTTCTTTAATTATTCTCTTAAGATACTTAACTTATTCAAGAATGAATTTAAGTGACAATGTAATAATGTAACCAGGCTAACAAAAATTCAAGGGATCTGCTCACAATGAGGGCAAAATTCTCTTATATCTAAAGTATTCATTATGCTGAAACTACAAATATTTATCATCTGAATATATCCCTTATCAACATTAGAAGCATATCAGATTTTGTTTCTTCTATGCAAAAATTCACCAATTTTGATGCTTCTTTTAAAATGCACACTGATATGAAGCTGCCCAAATGCAATCTAACAAGATAATTTCAAATGAAGTCAAAGGCAGTTAAGCACTACTTGAGCCATCTTATGCGAAAAATAGAATGAGCGTTTGGCCAACTCAATATAGTTCTCCAATAGTTGGGTTGGATGTGTATAAGAGACAGAACCAGAATAGAAAGTATCCACTGTAGTATCTTAAAGTATGTTTATCCAAAATTTCTAATTTTAACAAATTAAATTCACATGTTAAAGAAAAAATTAAAAAATGCAGAAAAAATTAACAGAGCTGTTTTTTGAGTGGTTTAGGTTTGAAAAATATCTCACCATGCATGTAGCAGTATATAAGTTCAAGTTTTACTTATTGCTTTTTGATAACTGAATATCCTAGAAATAAAATCTAGCTTTTCCTGTGGTTGGAGTAACTTGCCTATGTTCCTACAGCAACAATCTAAAAACATAAGGCAGGACAAGTTCAATTAATAATTCCTCTTCTCATATACTTCAGAGTGGGGGAAAAAAGGATGAGAAATTGATATGCTTTCTGATTCAAGAGATTTATGACACTAAAGATGAAAACAGTCAGTACAGATCAGTCATTTAATGCTACATTAAATTAAAACTTTCTAACAGATTGTTAGTCTAGATTTTTCAGGTTAGTATGAGATACTTTTCAATAAAAACAGCTTTTATTGTTATTTTATTTTGAAGTAAAGCTAGAATGCTGAATTTTTTGGATGTTTAACAATAATTCTATTAAAATTATTTATTTTCTAATACAAATACCATGCATGCTTCTAATTATGCAATGTGTTGTCTATATAAGATTGTATGTTATCTCATCATATGTAATTGTATATACTATATATATATATATATACACTTTGTATAAACATATTAAGTGCATTGTATTGAATGCTTTTATATATTGGGTCACTGAAAAAGTTCCTTCAGTTTTTACGCAAAACTACCAGACAAATTTTTCATTTTCACCAAGAACTTTATTGAACAATGTATTCACCGTTTTGATCTACTACCTTCTGCCATTTTTTGGGCAATGTCATAATTCTATCTTTCCAAAACTTTTTATCTTTCTGAGAAAAAAACTGTTCCAGGTGCTTTTTACAGTCTTCCTAGGAATTGAATTATTTTTCTAATAAGAGATTTTTATAAAGACCAAAATAATGTCTGGTGATATGGCAGATGTCTGGTGATATGCCTAGTGATATGATGGATGAATAAGACTCTCCCTCCAAGCTGTAACAGTTTGTGCCTGGTCATCAAAGAAAATGCAGTCTTGTGTTATTCTGATGGAAGACTAGGTGTTTTCTGTGGACTAATTTGGGCCACTTTTCATCAAATGCTGCTTTCAATTGGTCTAATTGGGAGCAATATTTATTGGAATTAATCATTTGGTTTTCTGAAAGAAGTTAATAATAGAGGACTCCTTTCCAATCCCACCATATAGAGAACATCACCCTCTTTGAATGAAGACCAGACTTTCATGTGGTTGGTGGTTGTTCATTTCACTTGCCACACCATCTTTTCCATTCTATATTATTGTACAGTATCCACTTTTCATCATCCATCACAATTTGCTTTTTTTTACTTAAATTTATTTACTTTAATTGGAGGCTAATTACTTTACAATATTGTATTGGTTTTTCCATACATCAACATGAATCCACCATGGGTGTACACGTGTCTCCAATCCTGAACCCGCTTCCCACCTCTCTCCCCATACCATCCCTCTGTGTCATCCCAGTGCATCAGCCCCAAGCATCCTGTATCCTGCATCGAACCTAGACTGGTGATTCATTTCTTATATGATATTATAGGTTTCAATGCCATTCTCCCAAATCATCCCACCCTCTCCCTCTCCCGCAGAGTCCAAAAGTCTGTTCTATACATCTGTGTCTCTTTTGCTGTCTCATATACAGGGTTATTGTTACCATCTTTCTAAATTCCATATATAGGCTTTAGTATATTGTGTGGTGTTTTTCTTTCTGGCTTACTTCACTGTGTATAATTGGCCCGTTTCATCCACCTCATTAGAACTGATTCAAATGTATTCTTTTTAATGGCTGAGTAATACTCCATTGTGTATATGTACCATTGTTTTCTTATCCATTCATCTGCTGATGGACATCTAGGTTGCTTTCATATCCTGGCTATTATAAACAGTGCTGTGATGAACATTGAGGTACACATGTCTCTTTCAGTTCTGGTTTCCTCAGTGTCTATGCCCAGCAGTGAAAGAAATCAAAGAGGACACTAATAGATGGAGAAATATACCATGTTCATGGATCAGAAGAATCAATATAGTGAAAATGAGTATACTACCCAAAGCAATCTATAGATTCAATGCAATCCCTATCAAGCTACCAGTGGTATTTTTCACAGAGCTAGAATAAATAATTTCACAATTTGTATGGAAATACAAAAAAAAACTCAAATAGCCAAAGCAATCTTGAGAAAGAAGAATGGAACTGGAGGAATCAATCTGCCTGACTTCAGGCTCTACTACAAAGCTACAGTCATCAAGACAGTATGGTACTGGCACAAAGACAGAAATAAGATCAATGGAACAAAATAGAAAGCCCAGAGGTAAATCCACACACCTCCGGACACCTTATCTTCGACAAAGGAGGCAAGAATATACAATGAATTAAAGACAATCTCTTTAACAAATGGTGCTGGGAAAACTGGTCAACCACTTGTAAAAGAATGAAACTAGAACACTTTCTAACACCATACACAAAAATAAACACAATTTGCTTTTAAAACATAACAGTTACCAATACAATATTGTAAAGTAATTAGCCTCCAATTAAAATAAGTAAATTTATATTAAAAATAAAAAAAAATAACAGTTTCAGTAGAGAATTCCAGGCAGAAAAACGAAAAGGAGGTTTTTTGTTTGTTTGTTTTTCACTTATGTGGAATCCAAACAAAATGATTAACATAACCAAGCTGGTGTAAATGATTTTCAATGCTTGATTTGGATATTTTTAATGTCGGCTATCTCCTATGTGGTATAACATTGATTGTTCTCAGTTCATGTCTGGATTTAATTGCTATCAATTTCCACCAGTCTACCTGACTGTGGAGCATCATCCAGCAAGAAATCTCCAGCATAAAACTTCACAAACCACGTTTTAACATGTTCAATCAGTCACAGCACCTTCTTCATACACTACATAAATCTTTTATGTAGTGTATTTGTTTTTTTACTCCAGTTGCATTTTTTTTTTTTACTCCAGGTACATTTTTACCTTTCTTGAAATAATAAAGCATAATATGCTGAAAATGTTGCTTTTCCTCCTATCTTCAAAATTAAAATGTCTATGCAAAAATTCACCAATTTTGATGCTTCTTTTAAAATGCACACTGATATGAAGCTGCCCAAATGCAATCTAACAAGATAATTTCAAATGAAGTCAAAGGCAGTTAAGCACTACTTGAGCCATCTTATGCGAAAAATAGAATGAGCGTTTGGCCAACTCAATATAGTTCTCCAATAGTTGGGTTGGCCAATATATACTCTTTTAGAATGTGTCTGTCTTGCTCACTGTCATTGTTCTTAACATTTATACTTCATACCTCTACTTCTTTTCCTATAATTTTCTCTTGATACTATAGTCAAGTTTTGACTCTATTATCCTCTATTATCTCAGTGAATGTGCTCTGTGCGAGATTACCTTACATCGTTGTCTTTAACCATTGACTATTCCATCTAGTCAAGGCTATGTCTTTTCCAGTGGTCATGTATGGATATGAGAGTTGGACTGTGAAGAAAGCTGAGCACTGAAGAATTGATGCTTTTGAAATGTGGTGTTGGAGAAGACTCTTGAGAGTCCCTTGGATTGCAAGGAGATCCAACCAGTCCATTCTGAAGGAAATCAGCCCTGGGATTTCTTTGGAGGGAACGATGCTGAAGCTGAAACTCCAGTACTTTGGCCACCTCATGCAAAGAGTTGACTCATTAGAAAAGACTCTGATGCTGGGAGGGATTGGGGGCAGGAGGAGAAGGGGATGACAGAGGATGAGATGGCTGGTTGGCATCACTGACTCGATGGACGTGAGTCTGAGTGAACTCCAGGAGTTGGTGATGGACAGGGAGGCCTGGCGTGCTGCAATTCATGGGGTCGCAAAGAGTCGGACACGACTGAGCGACTGAACTGAACTGAACTGAACTGATTCNAGGAGAAGGGGATGACAGAGGATGAGATGGCTGGTTGGCATCACTGAGTCGATGGACGTGAGTCTGAGTGAACTCCAGGAGTTGGTGATGGACAGGGAGGCCTGGCATGCTGCAATTCATGGGGTCGCAAAGAGTCGGACACGACTGAGCAACTGAACTGAACTGAACTGAACTGAACTGATTTCATCTTTCTTAAAATGCTTGCTTTGTTTGCTTTAAGAGCCTCCATACTTGTTCTTATTATTGCTTTCCCTCCTTGCTGGTCTTTCCTTTTTAGTGTCCTTTATAGAAAATTTCACTTTGTTCTGGTCACATGGCCCAGAGTTTGGTTCTTGAATGCAGTTAGTTTTCTATCTGTATTTTGTCTCCAGAGATCTCATTCAGTCCTTCTGGCTACAAATATTATCTATAGCTTGATGTGCTCTTGTGCTCAGTCACTTCAGTCATGACTGACTCTTTGCTACCCTATGGACTGTAGACTGCCAGGCTCCTCTGTCCATGGGATTCTCCAGGCAAGAATACTGGAGTGGGATGCCATGCCCTCCTCCAGGGGATTTTCTCAACCCTGGGACTGAACCTGCATATCCTGCATTAACAGGTGTATATTTTACCCATTGATCCACCTGGGAAGCCCAATATAGTTTAATACCCTCAAGTTTATAAACCTCCTGCCCTGCCCTCTCTCCTGAACTTTTGATTTGGATAAGAAAAATAGTTACATGGCATTTCCATTTGATTTTTAAAGGCACTTCAAACTCAACATGCCCCAAACTTAATTCCCTTGTCGTGTTTTCCAATTTTTAGTAATCAACATGTTTATTTATCCACCCCTCTCTTGTCTCTTGGGTTTCCCTGGAGGCTTAGATGGTAAAGAATCCACCTGCAGTGCACAAGACCTTGGTTCAAATCCTGGAGAATGGAATGGCTACTCACTCCAGTATACTTTCCTGGAGAATTCCAAACACAGAAGAGCCTGATAGACTACAGTCCATGCTGTCACAAAGAGTCAGACATAACTGAGTGACTAACACACATTCTTGACTCTTTTAATTTACATTCAACTCATGAGCACAGCTTCTTGATTCTCCTTTCTCAATAAACCCCATAAGACTAAATGTTCCCAAAGTTTCAGTACAAAGCACATTAGCTTTGAGGAACACTTGTGTAGAATTACCACATGAAGACTGACTCAGATCATAACAGGGACATATATAAAATTATAGTAGCATGCACTATCTCTTGAAGGGATGAGCCACCGGCAGTTGCCATCTTCTCTCTCTTCATAGTCCCCTATCTTGCCATTTAATAATACATATGCGGAAAATAATAAATAAATGGCATAAATATTAGAAATATTCAACAATGTAGTCCAATAATACTCCTCATGTTTTGAAAAGTGCTATCCCAACTATTATTTCGTTTGACCCAGGAAACAATATTAAAAAGCCACTACCTATGTCAGTTCTGTTCAATTCATTCGCTCAGTCATGTCCGACTCTTTGCGACCCCATGAATCACAGCACGCCAGGCCTCCCTGTGCATCACCAACCTCTGGAGTTCACCCAAACTCATGTGGAGCAAGTCATTGGTGCCATCCAACCATCTCATCCTCTGTCGTCCCCTTCTCCTCCTGCCCTCAATCCCTCCCAGCATCAGGGTCTTTTCCAAAGATTCAATTCTTCTCATGAGGGCTATAATATTTTTAAAGATGAGAAATTTTTATACACTTGAGGTAGAAAATTATTTTCTTAAGTCAAAACCAAGAAATTAATTAAATATAGCTATCAAGTCATGTTTCTGATCCCGAAACCTTAACTACTGACATATTTGAAAGGTGGTAGTATATCAAGACAGACAGGATCTTATTGTCACATTTTTTATTGGTGCTGCTTATTTATTTTTCCCTCCTCTCCAGCTCTTTCTGCGTCATACAACCATAACAACATCATATCCAATCATTTTCAGGCTTTCTAGCATACTTGTTTCCCTCACTCTGTAATATGTATTCCTACCTCCTTTGCCAGAAAAACTTATCATCTGCCAGGTCGCAAATAAATTGTAACCTACTCTAGAAAGAGATACTCTAGAAAATGCAAGTTACTTTATTAAGTGGTCTCAAGGTGCACAATATTCTAATAAAAATCAAAATTGTGTGTTTTAACTGTAATCTTTCCCACCGGGATCATAAATTCAACAGCAATAGGGTCATGTTTGCAACTGACTTGGTAAATCCCACAGCCTTGAGTTCAGAGAAGATTTATTAGTAATAAAGAATAATGAGTGGTTATAATGTGAATATCAAACCTCAGTGAAGTGTGCCCTGCTCATATATCTATCCATAATACTTTATAAACAACTGTCTTTTTTCTCTGACACATTAAAACTTGGAAGTCATCAATTCCAAACTTAACATAGGAAAAAGCCAAAGAACTGAAAATCAATAACTTTTCTCAACCCACCATAGATCTGAGATTGCAAGGCAAAGCAATACCCCCAAATTCTCAATAAGCAGGTCAAGAGAGTCAGAGCCAAGATCCATGTTCATGGCTGTACAGCTTCTAGAGAAACCACGAACAGGAAGAAAGCACTTACTGATGATTATGGTGAAATGATGTGGGAGGGGAGTGTAGATAAACTTAAGGCTGAGAAATTCCTGAGGGCCGTAGTCTTAGAGTGGCTTTCTACTTTTGTAGCTTTTACATCTATGAATCCAGAAGCTTCTTGCAATGACGAGCCAATAAAGATCCCCTTGTGACACTGGCAGGGAAAGGAGAAAAGAAACCATTGTGAAATACAGTATAGTGTTTTCTATAACAAAATTATACATTCTAGTGGAAAAGACTTCACTACACCCTTATCCCATCTAGGGAAAGGGCATGTCCCTAACTCCAGCTCTCTCTATCCTTCCTGTTTCTCTCAAGGGGAAAAAACAAAGCTCAGAAATACCTCTGAAAGTCATAGCTCAGGGACAAATGTCCAGTAAGATATAGATATTTCATTAGTGAAAGTACATAATGCTTCCGTTTGCCACACATTATACCAACAACAGCAGTGGATTATAGCTATAAGAGCTTTGAGGCAGACTGTCTCTAAGGAAGAACATTCCAGTTCAGTTCAATTCAGTTCAGTCACTCAGTCATGTCCGACTCTTTGCGACCCCATGGACAGCAGAACGCCAGGCTTCTCTGTCCATCTCCAACTCCCGGAGTTTACTCAAACTCGTGTCCATTGAGTTGGTGATGTCATCCAAACATCTCATTCTCTGTCATCCTCTTTTCCTCCCACCTTCAATCTTTCCTAGCATCAGGATCTTTTCAAATGAGTCAGTTCTCCTCATCAGGTGGCCAAAGTATTGCAGTTTCAGCTTCATCAGTCCTTCTAATGAATATTCAGGACTGATCTCTTTTAGGATGCAATGGTTGGATCTCCTTGCAGTACAAGGGACTTTCAAGAGTCTTCTCCAACACCACAGTTTAAAAGCATCCATTCTTCGGTGCTCAACTTTCTTTATACTCCAACTCTAACATCCATACATGACTACTGGAAAAACCATAGCTTTGACTAGATGGATCTTTGGTGGCAAAGTAATGTCTCTGCTTTTTAATATGCTGTCTAGTTTGGTCATAGTGGTTCTTCCAAGGAGCAAGCATCTTTTAATTTCATGACTGCAGTCACCACTGAAGTGATTTTGGGGCCCCCCCCAAAATAAAGTCTGTCATTGTTTCCACTGTTTCCCCATTTATTTGCCATGAAATGATGGAACCAGATGCCATGATCTTAGTTTACTGAATGTTGAGATTTAAGCCAACTTTTTCACTCTCCTCTTTCATTTTCATCAAGAGGCTCTTTAGTTCTTTTTCACTTTCTGCCATAAGGGTAGTATCATCTGCATATCTGTGGTTATTGATATTTTTCCCTGCAGTCCTGATTTCAGCATGTGCTTCATCCAGTCCAGCATTTCTCATGATGTACTCTGCATATAAATTAAATAAGCAGATTGACAATATACAGCCTTGATGTAATCCATTACTGATTTGGAACCAGTCTGTAGTTTCATGACCAGTTCTAGCTATTGCTTCTTGACCTGCATATAGATTTTTCAGAAGGCAGGTCAGATGATCTGGTATCACCATCTCTTTAAGTATTTTCCACAGTTTGTTGTGATCCACACAGCCAAAGGCTTTGGCATAGTCAGTAAAGCAGAAGTAGATGTATCTCTGGAACTCTCTTGCTTTTTTGATGATCCAACGTATGTTGGCACTTTGACCTCTGGTTCCTCTGCCCTTTCTAAATCAGGCTTGAGCATCTGGAAGTTCACTGTTCACTTATTGTTGAAGCCTGGCTTGGAGAATTTTGAGCATCACTTTGCTAGCCCATGAGATGAATGCAATTGTGCGGTAGTTTGAACATTCTTCGACATTGCCTTTCTTTGGAACTGGAAAGAAAACTGACCTTTTCCAGTCTTGTGGCCACTGCTGAGTTTTCCAAATTTGCTAGCATATTGAGTACAGCACTTTCACAGCATCATTTTTTAGGATTTGAAATAGCTCAACTGGAATTCCATCACCTGCACTAGCTTTGTTCATAATGATGCTTCCTAAGGCCCACGTGACTTCACATTGCAGGATGTCTGGCTCTACGTAAGTCATCACACCATCGTGATTATCTGGGTCATGAAGATATTTTTTAGTATCATTCTGTGTATTCTTGCCACCTCTTCTTAATATCTTCTTCATCTGGTCATACTTAGAAATGATCAAAGTCTATAGAGAAAACAAGAGCAAGGGAAATAGATCGCTGGCTTCTGGTGCCTACAACTGCAGCAAATATGACACACAGCTAAATTCCTAGCCAAATTTTTCAAAAATCTTCAATTATAGTCCTGTTTAGCTCAATTCCTCTTAACCAATAAACTATATACAGAATAAGTGTATTCTGGCTTGATAAGCAATGGAAGTTATTTTCAAAGTAAAAGACCAGTTTACATGTCTACCAAAGTTCTGAGAATTACTAGAAAAACTATTTGTAATTAAAGACTCTAAAACTTGGGCCTGTTTTCACATAAGGATCATGAGTGTCTCATTAACTTGCACAGTTCTTTGAGATTATTAAGCAGATTATTTCCATTAACACTGAATCAAGAGTAGAAATTAAAGTCACCATTGCATATGTTTAAATAAAATATTTTAATAAATTATTAGTTGCTAAATAGATCCCTTCAAAAAAAAGACATTTTAAAGTCTTTGACAGGTTAAAAGTAAAGTGGAGAAAGACATACCATACTTATACTAATCAAAAGAAGCTAAATTTGATAATGAATCTCAGATGAAACAGTTCTTAGAACAAGGAAAAATAAAAAAAAAAAAGAGTGGCACTACTGGTTAAAAAGTCAATTTTCAATAGGACACAAAATTTCTAAACATTTATGCACCTAACAACAGAGCATCAATGTAAGTGACAAAATTAGGATACAATTGAAAGGAGAAATAGAAAAATTAATAAGTATAGTACAATATTTCAACAATTCTGTCAGTAATTAATAGATTAAGCAGGCAAAAAAATCAGAAAGATATAATAGACCTGAAAAACACTATCCATCATTTTGATTTAGTTGACTCAGAGAATAATCCATCCAATAACAGCAGAAAATACATTCTTCCCTACCTCACATGAACCACCCATCAAGCTGGACATTATTCTGGTCCTTAAAACACATGTTCACAAATATAAAACAAGAGAAATTGTACAAAGTATATCTTCAGACCACAATGGAATTAAACTATAAAAAGCAATAAAAGCATGACTAGAAAATTGTTAAATATTTGGAAATAATACAACATACTTTTGAATAGTACACAAGGCAAATAAGAAGTCTGAAGAGTAATTAAAAATATTTTAATTATGTATTTTAAACATGCATTTTAGAAAAGAAGAAATATCTAAAATCAAGAGTCTAAGCTTTCACATTAGGAAATTAGATTTTTGAAAGTGAAATTGAAGCCTAAAACAAGAAGAAAAAAAGAAATAGCAACAATTAGCAGATAAATCAATGATGCTGAAAACAAGTATATAATAATTATTTCAGTGATACAAAGCTGATTCAACATTTACAATTTAAACAATTATGATCCACCAAATTAACAAGCTAAAAAGAAAAGTCATATGGTTATATCAACTTATGCAGTAAAAGCACTTGAGATAATCTAACGCTTGTTCATGAAAAAAATTCTCAGCACTCATTCATGATAAAAATTCTCAGTAAACTACAAATATAGGAGCATGGCCTTGATTTGGTAAAGAATACCTCCACAAAAGCTTGCATGTTTATTCACAATTGTCAAAAAGTTAAGCAACTAAGATGCCCTTTAATAGGTGAATGGACAAACATGTATGGTACTTCTGTACAATGGGAAATCATCCAAGGACAAAAAGAAAAGAACTACAACAGACACAGATAAATGAAGCATATTGCTTAGTGCAAGAAGCCAGTATGGAAAGGGTAAAAACTATTGGGTCCAATTGCACATTATGAAAAAGTTTAGACAATAGAGATAGGAAAAGAAGAGATTCAATAGGTGAAGCACAGAGGACATTTTAGGGTAGAGAAAAATATTCTATATAATATTATAATTGTTCTATACAATCCATGGTATTGCACATCTTCCAAGCCATAGAACTTTGTACCACAAATAAAGAATCCTAATGAACATAAATTAAAAAGTTAATTTTGGAAGACGGAACATCAGGATGAAAAGCAGACAATGACAAAACAATTTATGTTACAAATATATGAAACAGTCTCACCAAAAGGGTGATGCATAAGGTGTTGGTCTAAGTAACAAAAAATAGTGGAGACTAAAATGAAAACTAAAGTTAAAAGGAGCAAGACATAAGCATTGTACTCTTGTTGATAAACTGCTTTCCCATGGGATATAGTAACAGTTCTGATACTGCTATACATTTATACTGAAATTGAATAGTTAAGAAAATGTTAGTAAGGGGTGAAAGTCAGACTTCTCACCATTGAAAAGAAGGTTGCAGACAAACAAGAACAAAAACTGGATTGTGTTGTACTATGTTGTGCTGCATTAGAGCTGGAGCCATCAGGATGAACCCATATACATCTTAGTACATATGGATGATTAAATATGGAAATAATTATAAATATGCACATATAAATAAATTAGGATACCCATTATTTCCTTTTGCTGTCTTAGTTGAGAGGGCTGAAAGTAAGGATATTTGGGAAAAAAGACCATACCTGTGCCTATGTACCAGTTTCTATTTTCTCCACTTAAAGGAACCAGGGTTTCTTGGAAACATAAATGATTCCAGGATGAGGGCAGGAAATATGTAGAATGAGCCTGGAGTTTCTTACAGTGCCAGAAAGTGAGGGTATACTGAATTAAAACACAATGATGGAATATGTCAAAATGACACAAGAAATAGCAGAAAGAGATTCTAATCACCAAGACTAGAACAATTTGAACAACATAAAAAAAAAGTAGTATTGAATTATAAATTAAAGTATAAAATAAATATCTATGTGTTAATATATAAATGAATGATGTAATAAATAATAAAGTGAGATAACAGACAAATCTTCCATTCAGAGAATTCCAAACAGTTAATGTACTGATAATAATAGTCATTTCACCCTCAGGAGTTAAAACATAACTTTCCAATTCATTGTATGAGCTACACATTGTGACTTTCTTCCAAAAATAAAATATGGCAGGGGGAAAGAGATACTTTAGTGGAGAAACCTGAAAATTAAACCTTAGCCAGGTAATCCAGGTTTACAGCAACAGCAATAAGCCATGTCTTTCATATTAATAGTGTACCCTCAATCTGATATGATGAAAATGGCAGTTTATGATCTTTCCCACAAAATGTGTAACTAAAACACCCAGAAAAGTACCAGCTGAGAAATGTTCTACAAAATACTTAAACAAGAGTACTTAAATGTCTAAATCATCAAAATCATGGAATTTGAGAAATTTCACACAGCCAAAGATACCTATGGAGAAATGGCTGCAAAATGTAATATGATACTCTGAATGGAATCTATGAATAGAAAAACAAGCAAACAAAAAAGATGGTAGGTATGAGCTAAGAATATCTGAACAAAGTCTGGACCTTACTAAATAATTTATTAATATTGTATACTAACTGTAACAAATACTAATGTAGCTGGCTTCAGCAATACATGAACTGTGAACTTCCACATGTTCAAGCTGGTTTTAGAAATGGGAGAGGAACCAGAGATCAAATTGTCAACATCTGCTGGATCATTAAAAAAGCAAGAAAGTTCCAGAAAAACATCTATTTTTGTTTTATTGACTATGCCAAATCCTTTGACTGTGTGGATCACAAAAAATTGTGAAAAATTCTGAAAGAGATGAGCATACAAGACCACTTTACCTGCCTTTTGAAAAATCTGTATGTAGGTCAAGAAGCAATAGTTAGAATTGGACATGGAACAACAGACTGGCTCCAAATCAAGAAAGCAGAATGTCAAGGGTGTATTTTGTCACCTGTTTATTTAAATTATATGCAGAGTGCATCATGAGAAATTCTGGGCTGGATGAAGAACAAGCTGGAATCCAGATTGCAGGGAGAAATGTCAGTAACCTCAGATGTGCAGATGACACCACCCTTATGGCAGAAAGCAAAGAAGAACTAAAGAGCTTCTTGATGATAGTGAAAGAGGAGAGTGGAAAAGTTGGCTTAAAGCTCAACATTCAGAAAACTAAGATCATGCCATCCGGTGTCATCACTTCATGGCAAATAGATAGGGAAACAGTGGAAACAATAACAGACTCTATTCTGGGGGCTCCAAAATCACTTCAGATGGTGACTGCAGCCATGAAATTAAAAGACACTCCTTGGAAGGAAAGTTATGACCAACCCAGACAACATGTTACAAAGCAGAGACATCACTTTGCAACAAAGATCCATCTAATCAAGGCTATAGTTTTTCCAATAGTCATGTATGGATGTGAGAGATGGACTATAAAGAAAGCTGAGCGCCGAAGGATTGATGGTTTTGAACTGTGGTGTTAGAGAAAACCCTTGAGAGTCCCTTGGTCTGCAAGGAGATCAAACCAGTCAATTGAAAAGGAAATCGGTCCTGAATGTTCATTGGCAGGACTGATGTTGAAGCTGAAACTGCAATAACTTTGGTACCTAATGCGAAGAGCTGACTCATTTGCAAAGACCCTGATGCTGGGAAAGATTGATGGTGGGAGGAGAAGGGGACAACAGAGGATGAGATGGTTCGATGGTATCACCGATTCAATGGACATGAGTTTGAGTAAACTCTGGCAGTTGGTGATGGAGACAGGGAGGCCTGGCATGCTGCAGTCCATGGATTCACAAAGAGTCGGACACAACTGAGCGACTGAACTGAACTGAACTGATTGTAAGCTGTGTCAAATCTCAATACTTAATTTATTAATGAGTTTGATGCCCATTATTCAAGGGAAAACAACCCATGAATTTGGAGAAGCACAGCGCCTCAGAATCAGTGGAGCCTTATCAGTTCAGTTGTTTGGTCATGTTGGACTGTTTGCGGCCCCATGGACTGCAGCACATAAGGATTCCCCATCTATCACCAGCTCCTGGAGGTTGCTAAAACACTTGTCCATTGGCCAAAATATTAGAGCTTCAGTTTCAGCATCAATCCTTCCAATGAATATTCAGAATTGATTTCCTTTAAGATTGACAGGATTGATCTCCTTGCAGTCCAAGGGACTCTCAAGAGTCTTCAACACCACAGCTCAGTTCAGTTCAGTTCAGTCACTCAGTCGTGTCCGACTCTGAGACCCCATGAATCGCAGCACGCCAGGCCTCCCTGTCCATCACCAACTCCTGGTGTTCACTCAGACTCACGTCCATTGAGTCAGTGATGCCATCCAGCCATCTCATCCTCTGTCATCCCCTTCTCCTCCTGCCCCCAATCACTCCCAGCATCAGAGTCTTTTCCAGTGAGTCAACTTTTCACATGAAGTGGCCAAAGTACTGGAGTTTCAGCTTTAGCATCATTCCTTCCAAAGAAATCCCAGGGCTGATCTCCTTCAGAATGAACTGGTTGGATCTCTTTGCAGTCCAAGGGACTCTCAAGAGTCTTCTCCATTTCTCTGATAATGAGTGATGACATCACTCATTATCAGAGAAATGCAAATCAAGACCACAATGAGATACCATTTCACACCAGTCAGAATGGCTGCGATCCAAAAGTCTACAAGCAATAAATGCTGGAGAGGGTGTGGAGAAAAGGGAACCCTCTTACACTGCTGGTGGGAATGCAAACTAGTACAGCCACTATGGAGAACAGTGTGGAGATTCCTTAAAAAACTGCAAATAGAACTGCCTTATGACCCAGCAATCCCACTGCTGGGCATACACACCGAGGAAACCAGAATTGAAAGAGACACATGTACCCCAATGTTCATTGCAGCACTGTTTATAATAGCCAGGACATGGAAACAACCTAGATGTCCATCAGCAGATGAATGGATAAGAAAGCTGTGGTACATATACACAATGGAGTATTACTCAGCCATCAAAAAGAATTCATTTGAATCTGCTCTAATGAGATGGATGAAACTGGAACCTATTATACAGAGTGAAGTAAGCCAGAAAGAAAAACACCAATACAGTATACTGACACATATATATGGAATTTAGAAAGATGGCAATGATGACCGTGTATGCGAGACAGCAAAAGAGACACAGATGTACAGAATGGACTTTTGGACTCTGTGGGAGAGGGAGAGGGTGGGATGATTTGGGAGAATGGCATTGAAACATGTGTACTATCATGTAAGAACGAAGCACCAGCCTATGTTCAATACAGGATACAGGATGCTTGGTGCTGGTACATGGGGATGATCCAGAGAGAGGATATGGGGTGGGAGGTGGGAGGGGGATTCAGGATTGAGAGCTCATATACACCCGTGGTGGATTCATGTCAATGTATTGCAAAACCAATATGGTATTGTAAAGTAAAATAAAGTAAAAATTAAAAAAAAAAAAGAGTCTTCCCCAACACCACAGTTCAAAAGCATCAATTCTTCTCAGCCTTCTTCACAGTCCAACACTCACATCCATACATGACCACAGGAAAAACCATAACCTTGACTGGATGGACCTTAGTCAGCAAAGTAATGTCTCTGATTTTGAATATGCTATCTAGGTTAAAAATCATCAATTCTTCAGCACTCAGCTTTCTTTATGATCCAACTCTCACATCCATACATGACTACTGGAAAAATCATAGCTTTGGCTAGACAGGCCTTTATTGGCAAAATGATGTCTCTGCTTTCTAATATGCTATCTAGGTTTGTCATAGCTTTTCTTCCAAGGAGAAAGTGTCTTTTAATTTAGTGGCTGCAGTCACCATCAGCAGTGATTTTGGAGCCCAAGAAAATAAATTCTGTCATGGTTTCCATTGTTTCCCCATCTATTTGCCATGAAGTGATAAGACTGGATGCCATGATCCTTGTTTTCTGAATGTTGAGTTTTAAGACAACTTTTTCACTCTCTTCAAGAAGTTCCTTAGTTCCTCCTCACTTTCTGCCATAATGGTGGTGTCACCTGCATATCTGAGGGTATTAATATTTCTCCCTGCAATCTTGATTAGCTTGTGCATCATTCAATCAGGCAAATGGCATGATGGACAATGCACAGAAGTTATATAAGCAAGGTGGCAATATACGGCCTTGATGAACTCCTTTCTCAATTTGGATTCTGTCCATTGTTCCATGTCTTGTCTGGACTGTTGCTTCTTGACCTGCATACAGATTTCTCAGGAGGCACATAACGTGGTCTGGTGTTCCCATCTCTTAAATTTTCCAGTTTGTTGTGATCCACCTAGTCAAAGGCTTTAGCGTAGTCAATGAAGCAGAAGCATTTTTTTTTTTTTTTTTTCTGGAACTCTCATTATTCTATGATCCAGCGGATGTTGGTAATTTGATCTCTGGTTCCTCTGTTTTTTCTAAATCCAGCTTGAACATTTGGAAATTCTAAATTCATGTATTGTTGAAGCCTATCTTGGAGAATTCTGAGCATTATTTTGCTACCGTATGAGATGAGTGCAATTGTGCAGTAGTTTGAACATTCTTTGGCATTGCTCTTCTTTGGTATTGGAATGAAAAATGACCTTTTCCAGTCCTGTGGCCACTGCTGAGCTTGACAAATTTGCTGACATATTGAGTCCAGCATTTTTACATCATCTTTTGGATTTGAAATAGTTCAACTAGAATCACATCACCTTCACTAGCTTTGTTCATAGTGATGCTTCCTTAGACCCACTTGACTTTGCATGCCAGGATGTCTGTCTCTAGGAGAGTGATCATACCATCAGGTTTATCTGGGTCATTAAGATCATCTTGCACAGTTCATCTGTGCATTCTTGCCACCTCTTCTTAATATTTTCTGCTTCTGTTAGGTCCATACCATTTCTGTATTTTACTGTGCCCAGCTGGGCATGAAATGTCCTCTTGGTATATCTAATTTTCTTGAAGAGATCTCTATTTATTCCTATTCTGATGTTTTTGTCTTTGTCTCTCTTTTTTTGTGTGTTGATTACTTAGGAAAACTTTATCATCTCTCCTTGCTATTCTTTGGAACTCTGCATTCAGATAGATATATCTTTCGCTTTCTCCTTTGCTTTTCACTTCTTTTCTTTTCTCAGGTATTTGTAAGGCCTCTTCAGACAACTATTTGTCTTTTTGCTTTTCTTCTTTCTGGGGATGGTCTTAATCACTGCCTCCTTTACAATGTCACAAACCTCCATCCATAGTTCTTCAGGCACTCTGTCTATCAGATCTAATCCCTTAAATCTATTTCTCACTTCCACTGTATAATCATAAAAGATTTGATTTAGGTTTTACCTGAATGGTCTAGTTTCTTTCACTACTTTCTTCAATTCAAGTCTGAATTTGGCAAGAAGGAGTTCATGATCTGAGCCACAGTCAGCTCCCAATCTTGTTTTTACTGACTGTAGAGAACTTCTCCATCTTTGGCTGCAAAGAATATAATCAATCTGATTTTGGTATTGACCATCTGGTGATGTCCATGTATAGAGTCATCTCTTGTGTTGTTGGAAGAAGGTATTTGCTATGATCAATACATTTTCTTGGAAAAATTCTGTTAGCCTTCGCCCAGTCTCATTTTGCACTCCATGGCCAAACCTGCCTGTTATTCCAGGTATCTCTTGATTTCCTACTTTGGCATATATTCCTGCCTTCTATGATGAAAAGGACTTTTTTTTTTTTTTAATGTTAGTTCTATAAGGTTTGTAGGTCTTCATTGAACCATTCAACTTCAACTTCTTCACGATTAGTGGTTGGGGCATACACCTGGATTACTGTGATATTGAATGATTTGCCTTGTAAATGAATAGAGATCATCTCTCATTTTTGAGATTGCACCCACGTATTGCATTCCAGACTCTTTTGCTAACTATGAGTGCTACTCCATTTCTTTTTAGGGATTCTTGTCCATAGTGGCAGATATAATGGTCATCTGTATTAAATTTGCCCATTCCGGTCCATTTTAGTTCACCGATTCCTAAAATTTTGATGTTCACAGTGCCATCCCTGTTTGACCACTTCTGATTTACTTTGATTCATGGACCTAATATTCAAGGTTTCTATGCAATATTGCACTTTACAGCATTGGTCTTTACTTCCATCACCAGTCACATTCACAACTGGGCATTGTTTTCACTTTGGCTCAGCCTCTTCATTCTCTCTGGAGCTATTTCTCTACTCTTCTACAGTAGCATATGGGCACCTACCAACCTGAGAAACACCTTTCAATGTCATATCTTTTTGCCTTTTCATACTTTTCATGGGGTTCGCAAGGAAAGAATACGGAAGTGGTTTGCCATTCCCTTCTCCAATGGATTGCATTTTGTAAGAACTGTTCACCATGACCTGTCCATCTCGGGTGGTCCTACATGGCATGGCTCTTAATTTCATTGAGTTAGACCAGGTTGTAATCCATGTGATCAGTTTGGTTAATTTTCTGTAACTAACTATTCACAGCACTATTTCCAAGGATATTGGGCAGGAATAAGTTTTATAGAAGAGTAGTAATGGCAATATGGAAACAGAGAATGTTTGGCTAGGAGGGCAAGGATTTCCTTATAAGGCTGGCAGATCGTATTTTCTAGAAAGAGGTCAAGTAGCTAAAACTGAGTTGGAAGATCATGGCATTTTTCAGGTTTCCTTGACAAGTGCTTCCCATAAGAGAAGGCTGACTTAGGTTTAGATCTGTGATCTGGGCTCAGCCACTGGGATGACCTTCACTTTGTGAGTCCCAGGATATCAATGGATTTTATTAGATGTTAAAAATAGTGAAACTGTATGCAAGGTATATGGGAACACTTTGAATTATTTTTGTAATTTCTCTATGTTCTAAAACCATATTTTCTATCATCTAAAATTGTTCCAAAATTATATATATATATATATATATAATAATTATCTGTAAGCACAAAAATGATTAGCTAAATGACTAATTTTATGGGATAATAATAATATGTACTTAGCTATAAAACTATACAGAATAACCTATAAGTTATCTATGTAGAACACAAATCAAACTTCATTTCCTCCTCAGTTAAGTGTTAAGACAGTTTGCCTTTGGTTCAGTCTGGTGTTGTCTAGGATCCACTAGGTTGCTGTGTTTCGCAAATTCTTATTGCTACACAGTAATCCACATAGGATATATTACTTTCTTGTGTCATTTCCCATGTTCTTAATCTAAAAATATAGAAAATCTAAAATTTTATAGAATTCTACACTTCAAACTACATATTGTTATGTATTCTGAAGTTGCATGAGGGTACCTTGTTAAGGATAGAAAAAATGGCAAGAATTCAGTCAAAAGCTTTACATTCAGTTTTGGTACCCATATCCCCCGGAGGTGGAGGGAAATCTACTAATTGACATAGAGAAAACTTGTTGCCCAGTGATGACTTTGTACTGCTCTTCGCTTTGTTTATTACAGCAGAGTGGTCTCTGCTGCATGTTGCAAATCTGCTCTCAAACACTGTGCTCTCTCTCTCCTTAATTTTCTTAAAAGTTTGATTTATGGATGTGGTATATAAAAAGAATAAGTAAAACATATATGCAATTATCTCCAAAATCACTGTGGAAGGTAACCATAGTCATGAAATTAAGAGAGACTCCTTGTGAGAGAAGCTATGACAAACCTAGACAGCATATTAAAAAACAGAGACATGAGAGGCACCTTTGCCAATAAAGGTCCCTATTGTCAAAGCTATGGTTTTTCCAGCCTTCATGTTTGGATGTGAGAGCCAGACCATAAAGAAGGCTGAGCACTGAATAATTGATGTTTTCAAATGTGGTGCTGGAGAAGACTCTTGAGAGTCCCTTGGACAGTAAGGAGATCAAACCAGTCACTTCTAAAGGAATCAACACTTCTTTGGAAGGACTGATGTTGAAGCTGAAGCCCCAATATTTTGACCACCTGATATGAAAACCTGATTCATTTGAAAAGATTCTGATGCTAGGAAAGATTGAGGTCAGGAGGAGAAGGGGGTGACAGAGGATGAGATGGTTAGGTGACATGATCGACTCAGACATGAGTTTGAACCAACTCCGGGAGGTAGTGAAAGACAGAGAACCCTGGAATGCTGCAGTCCATGGGGTCACAAACAGTCAGCGTGACTGAGCAACTGAACAACAACAAAACATATATGTAAATGACAAAGAATAATAACGAATTAATAGCTCACTAGCTTGTATAAGAAACCAAAATTTAACAGTTCTGAAAACCACTCTATACATTTGCCAATTGAATCCCTTCCCTCTTCACAGAAGATACTATTATCTTAAATTTTGTTTCTCTTTCATTTGATTATTTTAATAATTATACTAATGAATGTGTGTGTGCATGATCAATATATTGTTTTTCTCATTTACACATTATAAATTTTACCCTGTTCTCTATACTTTTGTATCTAACTTCATTTATATATTATATTTCTAAAGTACATCATTTTTAATGCATAGAGCAGTACATTTATTTGTACAACTGGGTCATGTTTCATTGTGATTGTACCTCAGTTTTCATCCAGTCTCCTGTCAATGAATGAGTTTCCCCGCCTGGTATATTTTTCCTTCCTGATCATGGTTATCAAGAACTTTCTTTTCTATTTCTTTGTTCATATGGGCAAACGTTTCTATTTATCATGTGCTCAAGATTGGAATTATGACCTTCCATGCTAGGCTTACTCAACTTTATTAGATGAGAGCAAATTGTTTTCTGAAGTGGTTTAGAGGATAATTCGCTGCAGTGTTTTGCCAACACTATCAAAATTAGACTTTATATTTGCCAGAAATTTAAGCATAAAATGTTGGTTTTTTGTGATTTTCCCAATTCATAGTTAGGCTAAAAATATTTATAATTGTTTATTAGACATTTTATAATGGAATATCTGCCTATCATTATGGTTTCTTTTCATTGAGGTTGTTTTTCTATACTTATAACTTGAAAAAATACATAAATGTAAACATATACATGTGTGTATAACAAATGCTATATGGACAAATATAGGTATTAAAAAGCAATCGTCTGTTAGTTTTATGAATTGGAAATTTGTTCTTCAAATTTCTATGAACAAGCAGTCTCTATGATACCTGTCTCTTATACACATCTAGATGTGTATAAGAGACAGATACTGTTGTAACATAAATTGTTATTTTCTAAACTATACAGTCTTTATATTTATATCTAACTCTTTCATCTGTCTTGAATTAATATCTTTTGGTATGATTCAAGATAATCATTTAACTTAACGAAATTTATCAAAGAAATATCTTTCTCCTAGATGTCTTCTCATAGATAAGTTTGGTTTAGGCTTCTGGGATCGCTACTCCGATCTATCCTTTCAAATATGTATCCTTGTGCTAATACCCCATTTCTTAGCTCACCTCTAAAATAAGTCTAGATATTTTACAAGTAGGTTCCTAATCTTATTAGTTTTTGTCAGATATATCTTGACAATTCTTTTACTCTTCTGCAAAAGTTTAAGAATTAGCATTATCATGATACTCCAAGAATAATTGAAATACCCATTGAAGGACACTTTATGCCTGACTTGGCCTGAGTTTCTCTTACTTATCTTCCGCTAAGAAGTGCTTTTAAGCTCTAACACTTCAGTCTCTTATCTATGATGTGTGCTATCTAATGACTTCCCTTTTATCTTAAGCTCTTTTAGTTCCCTTTTGTGATTAGAGAACATCTAGAGTTGATTACTTAAGGCTTCTTTTTATAGATGAAACTTTCTCTTAGCATTTCCATATATGTCATGTTGGATTTATTTAATTGTGTATCTGTGTTATCTATCCCAAAGGCAGAGACTATGCCTAGACCTAAGCATATCCTAATGAGGATTTTTTTTTTTGAGCGTAGAGAACCAACAGGCATGTTTTCAATTACTGATAGTCGAGAAATGGAATATTTCCTGCCATATCAATAAACAAGGATGGCACAGTCATCAGTGATTCCCTGCCCTCCAAATGTAAATTTCTAAGCCCAGAGGAAGGTACCTAGGAAAAACAATACCTGCTGTCAGGCAGCTATCAGATTGCCACCACTCCCTACAATAAGTAAGGAACTAAGAATGTGAAAAATCAAATCACAGAATACTAGCCCCAGACAGCTGAGAGATGCATATGAAAGAAATTATTTCAGTCAGCCCAGACTCTTACATCTTCCCATACATAGAAAAGCGCTAAACTTCTTGAGAGATCTGGTTTTCTTTAATTCACAGAAATACTTGTGATGTTCAGACCTGCTCTCTGCTGCAAACTTCTGTATAACCTGACTTCTCCCTCTGCCTCCTCAGCGAAGTTCTCTCAGGTTTACTTGAGATGCTGTCTCCTGGGCTTGAAGTCCTAAAAATTCCTACCGAATAAATCATAACTCTCAAATTTTAGTTGCATGTATTCTTTAAGTCGACATACTTGAGCCAGATATATCAAACTTGTCAATGATTTTCAGAAATATAACATTCTCTGGGATGGTTAAGGAAAAACAATTTCAAATTAGGAGTACTGGTCTCATCGGTAGGCTTGAACTTCAAAGTCTCCGGGAAACATACCCATTGCTGATTACTGTATATTGATTGATTTTGTTTCAGGAGAGAGTTGAACTGAAAAAAGTCCATGAAGTTGTTATTACTTGATGACAGGTTTTATCTATTTTTTTAGACTTCATTTCAGGTGCTGCATCACAAAAGCACATAATACTAAAACATATCATGAAGCCTATAAAATTTCCTGAGCTTCCCTGATGGCTCAGAAGGTAAAGAATCTGCCTACAATGCAGGAGACCAAGGTTCGATCCCTGGGTCTGGAAGATTTCTTAAGATTCTTTGAGTCATTCTTCTCTTTACTTTCACTGGTTACACTGAAGACCCCAGGGAGGTTATAACTACCCACTGGAAGAGGCGGGTATGGGGGTGGAGACAGAGGGATGGGAACTGGAGGAAAAAAACAACAGCAGTACTCTATTAATAACTATGTGTGATACAGCAATATGTGCATAATTTATCTAATAACAAGAAATAAAAATAAAGTGTTAATTTTCATGGCTCAATTCAAAGCCTTTTTTTTTAATGTTTATGATGAAAAGAGGGCTCAATTTTGAAAATTAATTTTATCTACTATAGAGACAGAAAGAACATAAAACAGAGAAGGAGAGGCAAACAGCTAGAAAGAGACAAAGAGAGACCAAAGCACTCTTCTATCAATTAGAACTTTCAGTGGAAAGTTTTTGTGTCATGACCTTTTTTTCATTTTATTAATCTTTTTAAAATAAACATTATTTCGTATTTCTATCAGTTTTATTATGTTTCCTTTCATCTTTCACTGTTTCTAGTATTTATTTTTGTTTAATTTGCTGCTATTGTTCCAGTTTCTTGAGAAGGATGTTTAATTTATGGATTCATAAACTTTATTTCTTTTTCTAAGCTATACATATAAACTCCACCCTATTACATTTTACTTATATCCCACAACTTTTGACATGTTGAATTTTTAATATTTTCAATTCAAAACAGTTTTCTAAATTCAATTTTCATTTCCTCTTTGATAAATGTAATTTATAAATGTTTACTCATTTTTAAACATATGGAGGTTTTAAAAATCTTTTTCTTATTGACTTTTAGCTTAAGCCCACTATGGTTAGGAAAATGTACCCTTATAATTTAAAACATTTGCATTTAACTGAGAGCAGCTTTCTAACCCAGGATGTAATCAATTTTTACAAAACTTTTGTGTGTACTCAAAGTAATGGGTGGTCTGCAGTCGTGGGGTACAAAGTTCCATATAAGTCAATTATGTCAAGTTTGTTAAATGTGATGGGCAAATTTCCTGTATTCTTACAGCTTTCACATCTGCATTTTTCAGTCAGTTCCTGAGAGAGGTGGTTAAAACCACCCACAATGATTATAGATTTTTCTATTGTTCTTTCAATTCTGTCAATTTTTACTTTATATATTTTGAAGGTATGTAATTAGATAAATAAAACTGTTTCAAAATATTATACCTTCCTAGTGGATTTAGTTATGATCATTCTGATGTATTATTCATTATCTCCAGCAATGCTTTTTGCCTGAAAATCTACAGTTTTTCTGAAACTGATATAACAACATTGGCTTTCATTTGATTAGTCCTTACATGGCATAGCCTTTTCATTCTGTTATAGCCAAATGCTCCAGGAAACAAAGTCACTCAGAAGACAGCATGGATAGTGTCCTTGCAGTTTATTATACCTGCGGGTCCGAGGCAGAGTTCCCTTTAGCCAGGGACCCCGATCAACTTTTCTGAAAACCTTATATACCTTTAGTGTATGTGCTGAATCCCCTATCCCCCAATTCCTTAAACTTAGCCTGGAAAATGTTAAAGGGAGATACAATCAGATTATAGCCATGATTCATAATCAGAGGGTCAGCTGTTTATACATTGCAGCCTACACCAATGGGTGCCATAAAGATTACAAAGGTGGTTGGCTACAAAGGCATTATTACATTGTTTCTGGCGATTGGAAATCTTGGTATGGAATCCGGTGTTTATCAGTCTGGGAGGCCTGTTCTGCCATAGGTATGTTATCTCCATGGCTACCAGGCACATAGTCTGAAGTTCACTGAAAATGCAAGCAGGCGTATAGTCCAAAGTTCACTGGGAATGTGAGATGGCATCCTTCCTTTTCAAGATGGAGTCAGCTCGGCCTGTTCCTTTCCTCCTTATTCCCCCATTTTGATGCTCTCAACTTCCAGTGTGAGCATCACTCATTGTGTTGTACTACATTTTAGGTTTCCTGGTACATATTTGGGTAAATGAAGTTGGCAAGTCCTTGAAGCGGCAGTTGATTGCAGAGCTTCTTCTCTTTTTCTTCTATAAAATGATCTTGGTTTCATGGGGATCCGTTCAGTTCAGTCGCTCAGTCGTGTCCAACTCTTTGCAGCCCCATGAATTGCAGCACACCAGGCCTCCCTGTCCATCACCAACTCCCGGAGTTCACTCAGACTGCAGAGCTTCTTCTCTTTTTCTTCTATAAAATGATCTTGGTTTCATGGGGATCAGTTCAGTTCAGTCGCTCAGTCGTGTCCAACTCTTTGCAACCCCATGAATTGCAGCACACCAGGCCTCCCTGTCCATCACCAACTCCCGGAGTTCACTCTATTTATGTCCATCAAGTCAATGTTGCCATCCAGCCATCTCATCCTGCCATCCCCTTCTTCTCCTGCCCTCCATCCCTCCCAGCATCAGAGTATTTTCCAATGAGTCAACTCTTCGCATGAGGTGGCCAAAGTATTGGAGCTTCAGCTTCAGTATCAGTCCTTCCAATGAACACCCAGGACTGATCTCCTTTAGGATGGATCTCCTTGCAGTCCAGGGGGCTCTCACGAGTCTTCTCCAACACCACAGTTCAAAAGCATCAATTCTTCGGTGCTCAGCTTTCTTCACAGTCCAACTCTCACATCCATACATGGATCAGTGGGGTCCTTTTGTATAGTCCACTCGCATCCTCTGGGTCTGCATAGTGTGCTCTTCTACATGAGCACATAGTGTGCTCATGTAGTGGATCCAGGGAGTGACACCTGAAACTTTAACCACTGTAGATGTGGTTAGAACAGTATATGGACGCTTCCAATGTGTGGCTAAGGAGTCATGTTTCCAGTCCTTGACCCACACCTGGTCATCGGGCACAAACACATGAATAAGTTCCCCAAGAGGAAACAGCACATTTTCTTGTACAAACTTAGTTACCTCATTTATTACCCAGTTGTTCCATCTGCTATGAAATCCCATCCCCCCTTACCTGTGGCAAATTTGTCTACACCTGTCTTACTATGGGAGGGGTCTCTCACAGACTATTATATAAGGAGAATAACCTTGGTAATGCGGGGTTACCCTTAATTTGAGTAAGGCTGCCAGAAGCAAGTCTATCCATGAACAAGCAGTCTCTATGATACATTCTGAAAGTGTCTCTTTAAGAGTTCGGTTGGTTCTTTCCACCATTCTGGAACTCTAGGGCCTATATGCCATATGCAATTTCCACTTGATATTTAGAGCTTTACATATCTGTTGAATTAATTTGGCTACAATGACAGGGCTGTTGTTTGATCCTATACTGATTAGGAACCTGAATCTGGGAATTATTTCTTGAAGCAAACAGCAGGCCTTTTCATTTGCTTTTTCAGTTCAGGTAGGAAAGGCCTCCACCCATCCTGAGAAGGTACATACCATGACCAGTAAATAGCGATAGTATCGGCAGGGTTTCACCTCAGTAAAGTCCACTTCTAAATGTTCAAAGGGTAGAATGTCTTTTAACTGTATTCCTGAAGGTTTTGTTTATGTCCAGGGGCAGCATTGACCTGTAAGCAACAGAACAGTTCCAGGATTCCATTCTACATAAAGAGGAAAGTCGTAGAATTAAGAAATATTTTCAAATTAATTCTTCCATTTTGTCATGTCCCAAGTGAGTTGTCTGGTGAGCCTGAGACACCAGTGTTGGGGGGCTAATGCTTTGGTGGCCCTTTCTGCTTCAGCCAGCTGTTCTTGGGCTGGGGCATACTGTGGGATAATCAAAGTTAACTCAGGCATTTTTGAGAGTACAAAGGTTCTGATAGATCCCCCACCAGCAGCCCCAAATTGCTCAGCTACATGTTTGTGGTTTTATCTGCTAGTCGGTTTCCTTGTGTTTGTGGGATATCTTCCTTTTGGTGACCCCGACAGTGCATCACTGCTACCTCTTCAGGTTCCCATACAGCATCTAATAGAGTCAAGATTTCTTTCTTGTTTGTAATGTCCTTTCCATTGGCTGTCAGAAGACCTCTCTGTTTATATAAAGACACATATACATGCAAAGTAGCAAAATCATACCTAGAGTCTGTGTAAAAGTTTTAAATTTTGAGAGCTCAAGGGCCTGGATTAGAGCATATAGTTCGGTCCTTTGAGCAGACCAGTGAGCTGGCTTCAAAGACGGTTTTTTCTGTGACTATTGCATATCCCTACGGTCGTTGTCTTTGTTTCACCAGGCTGGTGCCATCGGTGTACAGGACCCAATCTGGGTCTGAGATTGGCTGGTCTCTAAAGTCAGGTCTGCTGGCATAAACTTCTTCTAGAATTTCCTTGCAATCATGTGAGTGCCCACATTCTCCCACAAGAAGGAGAGTGGCTGGATTCAGGGCCTGACAAGCCTTGATAATGACATGGGGGTTTTCATATAACAGTCCCTGGCATTGAGTAATCTGGGATGTTGACAGCCATTTATGGGGCTCCCCTCACAGGAGAGTGTTGACCTCATGGTGGGCTTCTATGATCAAGTCTTGGGCCCAAAGTAGGCTTGGTTGCCTCCCAGACCAGTAAGGCAACCACAGCAACTGCCCACAAGCAGCCCAGCCACCTGGTGGCAACTGTGTCCAATCGTTTCAAGAGATAAATCACAGGTCTGTTCCATGTCCCCATAGTCTGGGTCAGCACTTCCATAGCCACCTTGTCATTTCAGTCATGTAAAGAGTAAACGGCTTAGCAGGGTCTGGCAGGCCCAAAGTGGGTGCTGATGCATTTGCCAGCTTTAGTTCCTCAAAGGCCTGCTGCTGTCTCTCAGTCCAATTTAGGGAATCTCCTTCTGGTCCAGTTAGGAATTCATATAATGAGCCATCTGGGAATAGCCCAGAATCCAAATCCTATAAAATCCAGTGGCTCCCAAGAACTCTTAGACTGTTATCTGGTTCTTGGCTGTGGGATTCTCAAAATGACCTCTTTTTCTGGACTGGTTTAACAGCCTCGTGTCTCCTCTCAGAACAAACCCCAAATATCTTACCTCCTCTCTTTGCAGATCTGTGCCATCCTTCTTTTTCAAGACTCAGTGGCCGGATTCCATCAACAGCTCTAGTAAAGCCTTGGTCCCTTCCCAACAGCCTTTTCCATTCTCGACAGTCAAAAGCAAGTCATCCACGTATTGTAGCAACCAGGATCTGAACCTCTCTGGATGGAATGAGTCCAAGTCAGAAGCCAAGTCTTCCCCAAAGATGGTTGGAGAACTCTTAAATCCTTGTGGGAGGCGAGTCCAGGTGAGCTGTTGTTTAGTGACCCCTGCTGGGTCTTCCCATTCAAAAGCAAAAATGGGTTGAGACACCAGAGAGAGGAGTATACGGAGAAATCCTTGAGATCTTGAGGAGTATATGGAAGGAATCCTTGAGATCTAGACAAGTATAGATCTTAGTATTCGGTGGGAGGAGGCTAAGGAAAGTATAGGGGTTAGGAATGGTGGGATGTAGTCACGGTGGCTTGGTTGACCATTCTGAGGTCCTGCACAGGTCTGACTGGCATTCAATCAGGATACCCACCTGTTTCAGTCTGTTTATCTGTGGCAAAATGCCAACTCAAGCCTCTAGTGGCAGTGGGTACTGAGGTTTTCTGACTGGAGTGGCACCAGGTTTGAGTTCTATAGGGGTTGTTCTTTTGCAAGCCTGGGGCGGCAGGAGTGGGGAGGTGGGGGGGGCGGTATCTTCTGCCCAGACCGCAGGGAATTGTTGAGTTAATGGTCCCTCTCGACCGTTTAGCCCTTCTGGCTTCCCATCCAGGAGATTGTGCAACCTCCATTCGTCTTGAGGTCTTGCCAGGAGAGAGAGTACATTGATGGTTTAGCCCACTTGAACAGTGGGTTTCATGGGGTGATTCACTTGTGCCCCCAATTTACACAGCGAGTCTGTTCCCAATAAAGGTACTGGGCATTCAGGGATGTATAGAAATTCATGAGTCACTCAGTGTCCCCCCATCTGACATTTTCGGGGTAGGCACAAATGTCTAGTCATCTCTTCCACAGTTACTCTTGCTATAGCAGTGGCCTTTTTGAGAGGAGTGACACCGGTTCAGTCACCACTGACATTTCTGTTCCAGTGTCCACCATAAAGTCAATAATTTGGTCCCCTACTTTTAATTTTACCATGGGCTCTCTGGGACCTTGCATCTGTGAGCCCTGGCACCCCATTCACTCTAGTCCAGCCAGCCCTATAACAACCGATGCTAAATCCTTTTCCCCACTATTTTGGGGGGCATTCATTTTTCCAGTGACCAAAGCCCCTGCATTGGGCACATTGATTTGGTTGTAGGGCAGCCATGGGCCTTCTTGTAGAGGGTTTGCTGTGAGGCTGACTCCAGTTCAGAGGGGGCTGAGGAGGTCTAGGAAGATTTGCAGCCAGTACTGCGACCCTTTGGTCTGCCCTCTTATTATCTTCTCTCCGCCTTTTCTCAACTTCCCTTTTGGTTTCCATGTCTCTACTCCTGAATACCTTATCAGTTATCTCAATTATTTGTGAGCCAGTCATGGCCGATATCCCTTCCACCTTTTGAAACTTGAGCCTGATATCAGGGTAGGCTTGAGACACAAAGGCTCCATTTATCACCATCTGAGATCCAGCAGCCAATCCAATTCTGGATCTATTGGCATATAAAGTCTATAGGCCTCGCACAGTCTTTGGTATAACTCAGAGGGTGATTTGGTCTCCCTTTGAATCACTTCTGGGGGTTTTGTCATATTCATAGGTTTTCAGGCCCCCCTCTTGAGACTTTGTAAAATAGCCACCCAAAATCTCTCCAGGTGGCCCCTTCTTTCCTCTGTGTTATAATCCCAATTGGGCCTCTCATCAGGGGCAGTTAGTTTGCCCACCACTGTGAGTTTATGGTACCCTCAGATGCTATTTCTCCTAGCCATTTTCTAACCTCAGTTAGGATCCTGTGTCCTCAGTGCTGCAAAGGGAGACTAGTAGCTGGATTATGTCATCCCATGTAGGGCAGTGGGTTTAAAAATAGCCTCCATTAGTCTAGTCATGGCTTATGGCTCCCCCAAGTATGGTGGGATGTGTCTCTGCCAGCTTAATATGTCTGTAGAGGAAAATGGCTGGTAGGAAAATATGTTACAGGAGGCTGGTAGTAGATTGCATCTTTTTGTATCTCTCTCAGAGGCATCTGCAGCAGGGCTTTGTCCCCTTGCTTCTTGGCAGAGCATAGCCTTTGTCTAATTCCTGTGCTTCCTTCCCCCTTTTCATCCACAATCACCAGGAGAGGCATATACAATCTAGGAGGTCCCACTAAGGTGGAATCCTGGGGGCATTGACCAGAGGTCTCCATCGCCAGGATTGGAGCCTGCTGAAAGGGCAGCTCTATGATCTCCAGGAGAGCTTGCGGAGGAGCAGCGGCTGCTGCGGGAACTTCACCTGGCCCTGGATCAGGCATTAACGTGGACTCCAGTCCTGTTGGAGCACTGGGAGGCGGGCCCGTCATCATCCAGTTTGGGGGAGGGGGCAGGTCGTCCCCATCTAAATCCTCCAAAATTTCTTTTTAGTCATTAGTTAATTTTTGTGTCATTAATATTGTTCCTTTCCCTTTCTTGATATAGAATCTCGTCCAAGGAGGAGAGTCTTGAGCTAACCCTAGCCATGAGTCAATATATGGAAATCGATCTGGATGTCCCGGCTCTCCTGTGAATTCTATATAGTCTGCTTCCACCATTTTTAAGTTCCTGGTGCCTTCTGGTGGCCATCCTACTCCCACAGAGGGCCATTTGACCTCACAGAGTATGCGGAGTTGGTTAGGCGTCATCTTCACCACATAGTCTCCTCCAAATCCCTTCTTAAAACTTTTAATCATGCACTCCAATACAGTTTCCTTAGATTCACTTCCCCATCTTGCTACCTTCTCAGACCTTCTTCTTTCCTTTTTGTTCTGTCTATGAAGTTCTCAGTACTCTATGTACTTCTGATATTCCACTCAGTGAAACACTTAAATTGCCATTCTGCCTCCTTTCTAATTGGGATGAGAAGAGCCTTACCTGCCAGATCCCAGAGGGAGAAAGGGGATCGGTGTGTCTTCACCTGCTGATCGGCATGGCTGAACCAGAACACCACTTGATCGAAGACTGTTTCTCCCTTGACTTTTAAGGTCCATTCTGCCCTGGTGGGCTTGATTGGGTGCAGATGAAAACACAGATGGGTTAAATATTCCACATCCAAGGCCGTCTCCAGAAAAGCCAATTCATACTCACTCACGTATCCCCCTCCTTCTAGCCTGACAATTTTGAGAAGATAAAGAATTTCACAGCAAATAGCACACCTCCTTGGGAAGAGCAAAATACAAGCACACAAAGACCAAGTTTCTTCCCCTAGAAGCCCCTTCACAGTTACCCAGTAATAGTTTACCCCCAGATGATATGGACTCCACCTCCTTTGTGACATTCTCAGCCCTGTTTCCCCAAAATTTCCCTGTTCATCCAATAGCAATCTATCATAAAACAATGTGGATACCACCCCTTTGTGACAGTCGTGGTCTACGTGCTCCCTATTCTCTCCTGGAGACAGGGTGATGGGGTTGATCAGGCCCCCTCTTCCACCCTGCTGGCTGGAAATCTGCTTACCTGACCACTCAGTTCCCCTGCTGCCATCTGCTATCCAACAACATGAAAGATCCAGGCGTTGAGGAACAGACTCTTTCCAGAAGGGTGAGGCACCTTCCCTGCTATAGAAGACTGAGCTACAAGCCCTCAGTGTAGCCCCAAGAGGGACTTGTCTGCTCAAAGTGAGGAGCTTCCTGACCAACACACCAAATGTTATAGCCAAACGCTCCAGGAAACAGACTCACTCAGAAGGACAGCTTGAATAATGTCTTTGCAGCTTATTACACTGGTGGGTTCAAGGCAGAGTTCCCTTTAGCCAGGGACCCCGACCAACTTTTGTGAAAACCTTATATACCTTTAGTGTATGTGCTCAATCCCCCATCCCTCAATTCCTTAAACCTAGCCTGGAAAATGTTAAAGGGAGATACAATCAAGTTACAGCCATAATTCATAATCAGAAGGGTCAGCTGGTTATACATTGCAGACTACACCAATGGGTGCCATAAAGATTACAAAGGTGATTGACTACATAGGGAATTACTACATTCCTTCTTGCAATAGGAAATCTTGGTATGGAATCTGGTGTTTATCAGTCTGGAAGGCCTGTTCTGCTATAGGTTTGTTATCCCCATGTCTACCAGGCACATAGTCCAAAGTTCACTGAAAATGCAAGCAGGCATATAGTCCAAAATTCACTGGGCATGTAAGATGGCGTCCTTCCTTTTCAAGATGGAGTCAGCTCGGCCTGTTCCTTTCCCCCTTCAATTTTTTTTTTTTTTTTTTTACTTCCAAACTATTTCAGATGTGTTTCTTAAATTCAACACAAAATTTTTTTTTTCTTTTACACTTCAAGAAATTGATAGAAACTACTTAGGTGAAATGATGCTTTCAACTACTCATCTTATTATTGAAATAGCATTAGAGATTATTTATATAGCTCACACGATACTCCTAAAATACAATCAACTGTTTGCCATATATGTTTTCACAGTTTGAAATTGTAATTAGTCTTCAGTTTTTACTTTTAGGAAAGCAAATTTGCTTCATTAACTCATTTTAAAACTTTGATAGCTCTTAAATGGTTAGCCACTACTGATCTATATGGAATATCAAATTCAAAAGTAGGTTTATACAGTACAGAGTGGACAGTGATTTTCAAAGTTAATATAGCATAGTAGTTAAGAGCACAGATTCTGGAGTCAAATTCTGTTTGTTTCACTTAGCTGTGTGCCATTGAACAAGTTATTTGGTGCCCTTATATTTCGGTTTCCTCATCTATAACATGGGATGGGCTCCCAGGTGGTGCTAGTGGTAAAGAACCTGCCTGTCAATGCAGGAGACATAAGGCACAGGGGTTTGATCCCTGGGTTGGGAAGAATCCTTGGAAAAGGAAATGGGAATCCACTCCAGTATTCTTGCCTGGAGAATGCTATGGGCTGAGGAGCCTGGTGGTATACTGTCCATATAGTCACAAAGAGTCCAACATGACTGAAGTGACTTCACACACCTAAACACAATAATGACATTTACCTCATGGAATTGTTGCAAGAATTAAGCAAGCTAATATATAAGAAATGCTAAGAACATGTACTAAGCACTGGCATTGAATAAGCACTCCTGTACGTACTTAAGCAAAGCAGCAAAATCATATTATTAGCTATTAGATCCAATAATATTATGATGAGTTTTTAGCTTTGAAAAATAGTTTTATTAGCTCTTCAGAAATAATTGGAATGCTTTGCCTTAAGCTTTCTCTCTGGGTTAGTTCTCTGTCATGCCTACACATATGAAGCTTCTCCTAACACATCTGGATGTTTCAGTGCTTTTGCATGTGCTTGTGCCCCTACATCATCTCTTAAATCTGGAAGTTCTTATACCTCCAGAGTTCAGTTCATTATCAAATTACTCAAAATTTACTCTTTTAAATTCTGGAATTTATGTTTTTCAATGTGATAGCCAATAGCCACTTGTTGTTATCAAACACTTCAAATGCAGCTAGTCCAAATTGAGAGGCACTGGTAGTATCAAATGCATCCTAGGTTTCAAGGATGCATTTAGTTCAAAACAAGCCAAAAAATATAAGGACCATAAAGTATAACATTAATGGTTTTTATATTGGGTTAAGTAAAATGTATTATTAAAACTATTTTTCCCACATCTTTTTTATTTTAGACAATTTTAAATTATATGTGTCTTTGCATTGTAATTCTGTTGGATAGTGCTAACTTACACAAATAATTCCCTTCGCGTTCACATGCTCCCACATAATTTAACACATCTATTTCCTTATCATCACATGCATGTGTGAGTGCTCAGTCACTTCAGTTGTGTCTGACTCCTTGTGACCCCATGGATTGTAGCCCACCAGGCTCCTGTCTCTATGGGATTCTCTGGGCAAGAATACTGGAATAGGTTGCCATTTTCTTCCTCCAGAGGATCTTGCTGAACCAGGGATGGAACCATCATCTCCTGTGACTCATGCATTGCAGGTGGATTCTTTACCCACTGAGACACCAGGGAAACCCTATCATCACATATTATACCATTATCTCATTTTCCTTTACTTGGACATTTTGCTATCAGATTATTAGCACTTCAAGGGCAGAGCCTACATTTTATTTATTTTCACATCTTTGGTATATTGCTGATGATATGACCCAATTGAGTGCTTAATAAATACCTGTTGAAAAAGCTAAGATTGGTAAAACACTGTAAATGTTTCAGTGAAAGATAGTAAACAAATTAAGCTAATAAGGATGATTTTGCTGAAAAGCAGAACAATTATATATAACAAGTGATCCCATTTACAAAACAACAGTTTCCCAATTATTAATATAGATAGAAGTTAGGATTGAATTCCTCAGAGCCTTAGTGGAAACAGTGAGGTATGATTGTTCAAATATACCTGGCCCATACAGCCAGAATGCACAGAAAGGAGGTATGTCCCTGTCCATTTTATCCAAAAATATAAGGAGACTTTTGAGAAAAGTCAGTAACCACCCACTCTACAACTACATTCCATTTCTACCACTGGAGATATAAAATCTTTATTGATTTGTGAACTCTTAGAATAGCATTTGATCTTTTGTTTAAGATAAACAATCTGTGTTCTTTCAATCTTTTCTAAAGCATCCTATTTTCCAAACCTGTGATCACTATCAATGTAATTCAGTTTAACAAGCTTTCTCCCATCTATGAGGCACTGTGCTAAATGCTGTGGAGGACACACAATGAAGATATGTGTCTGGCTTCAACAAGTTAATAATATGTAATGAGAAATAGATATCTAAACTAACATTAGCCTAAAGCAGAAAAAAGATAACAGCTTTTCAATTCAAATCAAGAATTATGAGCATGAAAGAGAAAGAGAAAGAATGGGACAGAAGTCTTACACCCTCCAATTTGAGGACTTCAAGCAAAATAGAGCCAGGTTTTAGAAGGATCCATCTGGCCTTAGAGATTTTCTCTCAATGAAGCATGGAAAACAGAGCATCATAAAGGATAAAACAGGAAAAATGTAGCACCCTCACTTATAATCATTTATCTCTTTATATGAAAAAAACTATTCAAATGAATCAAACATTTTTTATATGATAGACACTGTGTTAGGCACAGGGATATGAAAAATATAAGTTGTAAACTCTACCTTTAAAGACATGACTTCAGATCTACAGTAAATGAACCTATAAAAAGCAAGAGCATCATACAAGAAGTATCGTAGTAAACATATTTCTAACAGTAGGCTACATAGCTAAATTCCTCTAAGTCCTGGACAACCTAGGACTGTTTAATAAATAAATTAAATATTTGATGTTTTCTATTCAATTGCCTTTCTTTTCCATGTATTTGTCTAGTCTTCACCCTCTATCTTTAAATTGCACAAAGACAGGAAATATAGCTACTATTTTTTCTTTAAAATCAAAGTGCTATGACTTTGTTCTATGCCTACCCACTGACCACTTAATCCAATACTATTCAGGTCATTCAGACCAAAAAAAGAAATAAATAAGAACTCCCACTAGAATCTTTTCAGTACTGAGTAACACAATTCTTAAATAGTGGGAAACATGTCTGAGACCCTTCCTTCCTCAATGTACTTTTTTGGATCCTCAGTTTAATACATCGATATGCCCTTTGGTGACCTCTCTGCCTTCTTTCATTGCCAAGTATTCTGACTTTCTGTGAAAAGGCTGTTCTTTTATTCAAAAGTCTTAGAAAACAAAGCAATTTAAAACATGTTTAAGTTCCAACAGTTATCTGTTGATTACAAGACATTGTGTTTAGAAATAGACTCTTACCTAAGGCTTTCTGAAAATGAGTTTTGCCTTTGATAAAATAAAAAAGGCTTTGAGTTCCTCTGAACAGATCGTTGGGCAATTGTCAAAATGACAACTCTTTTAACCTCACTGATCTCAGATTGAAGGTTTTCACCGACTGCAGTAGCAAAGAAACACTTTCAAAACACAGATAGCACACTAAAAAAGAGTAAGTGATGGAAAACATACCCCGTGTAGCAATATCCTCTATGTCATATTGTGCTAATTCAGGTCTGAATGTCTCCTTGACCTCTTCGTATTTTAGCAATACATGGTACTTCATTTCCAAGTCTGCAAAGAAGCAGTGTCAGGGAGGAGGTGAGGAGCAGTTTCTAGTGAATGTAAGCTTGCAACAGTTTGCCTGTTTTTGAACGGAGATGTTCAAAGCCCTGGCTTTGCATTATGTATACCAGGGGAATTTGCAAAACAGATTATCTAGCAAAAGGTTTCCAACATTTACTTAACTATGTTCTTTTTATTTCTTTTACTCAACTATGTCCTCTTTTCAGCTTCCTGAAGCCAGGATCCTTATTAGCAATACACACTAGATTCTCTTCAATTCAAGGTATATCACTATAAACCTAAGAATTCAATTTATGATTTGCCCTGGAAAAATCCATGTAATGGTACACAACTGTTTATAATAGCTTCTACTAAGAATCAGAGTTATTAAGGAGGTATGGAGAAATTGGCTAAAGAGGGTCTATTTGTTGTCCATAGAAATTCATGCCAAGTGCTTTGCACAAGGCCAAGCAGAAAGTAAATAGCAGACCAGGTCCTTCAATCTTATCTCTTTCCTTTGGTCCAGTTTGAGTTTACAACAGCTGCCATAACAGTGTTGAATCTACCTTTGCACCTCATTTACATATACACGCACACATAAGCAAACATGTTGACACACACACTCGCAGCATATGCACAAACATTAAAACAGACACTGCAGTTTAGAAGATGGTGGGATAACAGGAGTGCTCTCTCTGAACAGTTTAGGAATTCTCAGTTTAGCAGAGGTAAAAAAGCAATAAGGAAGAGCATTATAATCTAATATGAATACTGTAAAACAATTATTTCCAAAAATGACATGAGAACCAGGAAAATGCATGACTGGCTCTGCTACCATCATGTTGTACACCTTGTTTTGTATTCCAGTGACTGTGATGCTCTGGTTCATGATATCATACAGTTAAGAAAGAGGCATCATGCTTTATTCATGTATTCATTCAGTGAAATTATGTGTAACATCAATCTTGCTAAGTACTTAGCATGAATTAAACTATGTCCTTATAATTGAAGAGCACACAGCCTAATAGGGGAGAGAGACATAAAAGGCTCTCATTTCAGTACAATGCTTGAATACAAAACATTCTTACCATAGGAAACAGAATAGTGTAAGATTAACACTTATTGAACCTATATTATGAGTCAGATACAACCCTGATAGGCTACCTCCACTCATGTATGGTCATAGCCATTGAAGTAGCTATAATTGCTAGCTACATTTTACCAATGAAAGCACTGATGTGAAGAGAACTTAAATATGTTGCTTAATGTCATAGAATTAATAAATAGAAGAGATGGGATTTAAAAACCGAGGCCACAAAAACTGTGCTTTCAACTATTAAAATGCACTGCCTTTTAGAGTATATTAACCCCTGCTTTTAACTTTCCTGTGGCATGCATTTTTCATCCATAAAATAAGGGTAAAAAATACTCTAGTAGAGATGTTCTAAGTATTAATTAAAATTATATATGTATATACACATATATCGGAGAAGGCAATGGCACCCCACTCCAGTACTCTTGCATGGAAAATCCCATGGATGGAGGAGCCTGGAAGATTGCAGTCCATGGGGTCGCTGAGGGTCAGACATGACTGAGCGACTTCCCTTTCACTTTTCACTCTCATGCACTGGAGAAGGAAATGGCAACCCACTCCAGGGTTCTTGCCTGGAGAATCCCAGGGACGGGGGTGCCTGGTGGGCTGCCGTCTATGGGGTCACACAGAGTCGGACACGACTGAAGTGACTTAGCAGCAGCAGCAGCATACACATATATATACACATACATATATATATATATATATATGTTCTTGGATCCATGTCTGGAATATAGGGAATGTGGCCCATAAATTTTAGTTCTTAATAATAAATATTTGTTGACCACTTGAAAAATTATGTCAGGAAATTTGTTAAAGAAGTATATATTATCATCTCACTGCTGCTGCTGCTAAGTCACTTCAGTCGTGTCCGACTCTGTGTGACCCCATAGAGGGCAGCCCACCAGGCTCCCCCATCCCTGGGATTCTCCAGGCAAGAACACTGAAGTGGGCTGCCATTTCCTTCTCCAATGCATGAAAGTGAGAAGTGAAAGTGAAGTCGCTCAGTCGTGTCCGACCCTCAGCAACCCCATGGACTGCAGCCTTCCAGGCGCCTCCATCCATGGGGTTTTCCAGGCAAGAGTACTGGAGTGGGGTGCCATTGCCTTCTCCATATCATCTTACTAGGACTATTTATCTCTGAGGCAGTGGAGCTGCCCCAGATAGTCTTGTAAGATTTCATCCAACCCAAAGAGTTTTGTTAAGTTTGAGGAACTCTGGGTGTCATGCAAAAACCCAGCCACAAACACTGAATATGAATGCCCCTGGGTTTTACTCTGTGCAGATTATATCAAGATCATGTGCCTTGTCTCTGCATCAGAAAAATATTATAGGTGTCCTAGCTGTTATTTATAGCTTCAGAAAGTTTCCAATGTGATTGTCTGTGACAAATATGTCAATTTCAATGCTGTGGTTATGCAGGCACCTAGCAGAGAGGGGTGTTCAATGTGTAATATTAGTGCTTCTAAACTCCCTTAGGGATGCATTTAGAATAGTGAATTCTTTCACCTTGCAATACTTTCCCCACATCAGCTGTCCTTCTTGTGCATGAATTCCAAGCAGCACCAGACATTTTACTCAGAAACAATGCATACGGACACTCAACCCATTAGTTTTTAAGATGGAGAAAAAAAGACCAAAAATATATTTTGGCCAAAAATGTATTCCTTGAAAAGAGTAAGTGCTTATGACAGTTTGAATTCAGTTGTTTTTAAATCTTAGAAAGATGAATTACTATATTTAGATGACCTCATTCTAACACAAAGTAAAAATCTCCCTTTCTTCTAAACTATAGCTTCTTTTCTGTCTCCTAGCACCCTTCTTTTCAATGGATGTGTTCAAGTTGTCAGAGATAAAACAGGAGGAAGATTTCCTATAAAAGGAACCAACATTAGCATTGGAACTAGCACCAGCAGCTGCAGAAAGAAATTGATAGCCCTGTAATTCCTATCTGGATGTCAAGATTAAGGCCATGAAGTGAAGGGTCTCATATGAACATTTGTTATCAGTAGCATTTCACATGATCTTTGTTGAGAAAAATGCAGCTATAGTCTGTATGTTTCATTATTCTATTTACAATAACCTATAACACTAATCTCAAGTTGTAGAATATTTATTTGCTAACTTAAATTGGAACAAAAATTAAATCTACTGATCCAATTCTTTTAAAGTTTTTCACTGTAGTAAAGAAAATGTGTCTATCAACCATCTGATTCAGAACTTCATTGTAGATCTAGTGATAAGAGTCCAGTATCTTGACTCCAGTCACTACTTTTCTACAAAATGTCACTGCCTCCTCAATTTATAAAACTTTATAATAAGGTCTTGCTAATGTGGAGAGAAAAATTCAAAAGATAACAAAAGATAATCAGGATATGTATCAATTCTACCTTGCAGCATGCTAATTAAATTAGTGGGACTAGTACAAATGCTGGATGATGAACTGAAATAGTTCCAGAAACTCTTAGTTGCAGGTTTAAAACAACAATGTGATGTTTAAAAGACGTACAGAAGCGTTATTTTAAAAAGGGGGGGATTATATAGACTTAAAACCTTCAGTCAATATTCACTGAGAAAATCTGAAACATCATGCTTACTATTGAGAGCAGTTTTACTATATTATTAGCTTTGTATGCAATTAGAAACATTTGCTTCTCTCTGCCTACCTTTACAGAAGTGAGGAGAAGTATGTTGTTTTTTTTTTAATTAAATATTCAATGTTTATTTAGAGGGTACAAAAGCAGGGAGCCATAAGTTCATACCTTAACAGATATAATCAGACAATAATTGTGAAAAACATAACCCAAAGGGCCAATCTATGCTGATGCCTTTTTTTCCTCAGAGAAGTTTTAAAGTAGTGAGAGGATCTGTATTGAAATGACTCAAATAAATAAAATACCATACCTTGGAAAGTCTGATAAATTTGTCTAATAACTCCAAATACTTTGAAAAGAAACCACAAAACATCTATTTCTTTTGACTTAAATAATTAGTCAGAAAGAAGAGATAAAACATGTTACTGATGATAGTGATTTTTGCAGTATTATATTAATTTTTTTTAATTTTACTTTACAATACTGCATTGCTTTTGCCATACATCAACATGAATCTGCCACGGGTGTACTCATGTTCCCAATTCTGAATCCCCCTCCCACTCCCTCCCAGTACCATCTCTCTGGGTCATCCCAGTGCACCAGCCCCAAGCATCCTATATCCTGCATGGAACATAGACTGGCGATTCTTTTCTTATATGATATTATACATGTTTCAATGCCATTCTCCCAAATCATCCCACCCTCTCCCTCTCCTACAGAGTCCAAAGGACTGTTCTATACATCTGTGTCTCTTTTGCTGTCTCGCATACAGGGTCATCATTGCCATCTTTCTAAATTCCATATATATGTGTCAGTATACTGTATTGGTGTTTTTCTTTCTGGCTTACTTCACTCTGTATAATAGGTTCCAGTTTCATCCATCTCATTAGAACTGATTCAAATGAATTCTTTTTAATGGCTGAGTAATACTCCATTGTGTATATGTACCACAGCTTTCTTATCCATTCATC
>SJYT01073488.1:280149-294687 GCA_006410635.1 Cephalophus harveyi | reverse complement strand
TTTTTTTTTTTTCCCCAGTGCTACTCAGAAAAATCTTTCACTGTCCTGGGTTCCCTACTCAGGCAAGAAAATAAATTTAGGCCCTAGCTATAACAAAAGTTAAAACAAAACAAACCTGTATTTATTCTTTGCTTTACTTGTTGACAAAGGTCAAGCTTGAATCCTGCCCAAGGCTAATGCTCAGACTCTATTTTCTCTGTTTGACAATGCCATCTCCATTTTTGAAACTTCTCTTGCCTAACTTCCATCTCAGAATTTTGCTTCACCCTTTTCTCCTTAATCCCTCGGCTCGGTTCCTGGGGTCAGTCCTGGTTCAGACCCCTGATGTGTGCCTCACCCAGTGGACTTTCATAATTTGGCACTTAAATCATGTCCAGGAAATGACAATGAGCATATATACTAATAAAAATTACAGTCTCATTATGCCATTTGCAGTCAGTCACACTGATATGCAGAAAGACAGATTTGAAAGAACTTAGTCAATTACCATAGTATCTGCATTTACATTAAGTAAATGTTCCTGCTCCTTGGACATTATTTAATCTTACTCAACTCACTTTAATTGGTTCTGTAGCTCCAGGCACATCCTCTGCTTCATAACTAATATCCAGTCTCTTGATCTCAGTGAAACTCAGGCCATAAACCAGAGAGAGCAGGGCAGTGAAGGCAAGAGATCGCAGAGCCGAGGAGACAAAGGAAGGAATGCAGGACAGTCCTCAGAATCCCAATCACTGCAGACAGACAGACCTGGGAAACCAAACTTCCCAAGTGCTCCCAAGCTTTCTGATCACAAACTCACGCACAAATGCATCCACACAAACACATGTGCACACACATATGCAGACAAGCACACTTACATATGATCATTTTATACAGTATTTCTTTAACATCAAGGAAACAAGCTTCCTCGATTAGCTGGGGAGAAAAATGGGATATTCAGAAGGTGTCAAGGAGAATAATAAACAGGAGAAAAATGTATCTTGTATCTAAAACACACCTTTTGTTCCTTCTGAAGGTATANACAAGCACACTTACATATGATCATTTTATACAGTATTTCTTTAACATCAAGGAAACAAGCTTCCTCGATTAGCTGGGGAGAAAAATAGGATATTTAGAAGGTGTCAAGGAGAATAATAAACAGGAGAAAAATGTATCTTGTATCTAAAACACACCTTTTGTTCCTTCTGAAGGTATATCAGAAAAAGAGACGGATACCCCTTACGTAGTGACCTTTGTATAAGGGCATAAAGAGTTCTCAGCAGCACCAGTATTCCCTGAGTGCTATTCTCTCACACTAAATTACCACGTGAAATTCACCTTTCCTTTATCCTCCCTCTGCAGAACCTCAGAGGTGAGCCTGGGTACTGCTGACGCGGCAGGTATGATGCAGTCAGTAAAATGCTTCACAACAAGCACACTTACCCATTGACCTTCATCGCTCCTTTGGAGGAAGCATCTGGCAGCTTTGTATTACAATATGGGCAAAGCATTGTGCGCAGCCCTAGGACTTCTCCCCTTCATGTCAGAAACCCCCCTTAGCAAAAATTAATGAAGGAGGAAATGGGGCATGAGGCCTGACTACACTGCTATCCCTCAAACTGAGCATTTAAGGCTCTGAGTCATGTTAAGCATAAGCATCTTAAAGAGACATTGCCTGTCACCTTTCATCATTTTTGTGGAACAGATTTTCATAGGAAATACAATCTGACTAGCCTGTAAGGACAGAGTTTATGTACATGCCACAACATGGGCTAGACTGAGTCTTTTAAAAAGTTCTTTTAGTACTGTTTGCATACAAACCAAGTATTCTGTTTCCTTGACTTTTGAGTTGTTTGTTATTAACATGTCCTTGTGATGTACATTTCTAAAACTGACATTTTACTTTTAAAAAGTTCCCCTAATATTGGGGCCATTCAAGTTGAAATTATAAACACTCTAGGCTCCTAAATGCCCTCCTGGGAGAGCTTGAGGACCCTCAACCAGAGATAAAAGGATCTGTGCAACCAATGGGTTTTGAGCTACTACTGAAGCCTAGAAGCTGGAAAGAGACAATGTGAGGCAACTGAACTAATATATTTTGTTAAAGTGAGAGCTGAAAATTCTGGTGATTACTTCTAACAGTAGCTTTATTTAATCTTACCAAATTCACTCGAGTTGGTTTTTAATTGAATTATCCAATGTTGGAAGGTGGTTCTCTGAGGGTCTCTCACATTCTGCAAGTCTAAGAAGCCAAGTGCCGACTGTTCTTTGTTCCAGACTGTCTTCACAAGGTTGCTGGTACAGCACCAGCCTTCAGAAATAAAGGCGTGCACTCTTTGGTGGTAAAGGATACATATTCTTACTCTCTAGTATAATAGAGATAACCTCTTCCTCCAGAGCAAAGGCCAGTCATGCTGATGCTATCAATATTTAGAAAAGATCTGAAATCCCAAACCTCAGGGTTCCTCTCCTGTAATGCACTTTAGTGCAGGCGGCCTCTGGTCCTTATCTCAGCACCTGAAGTAACTGAGGCTGAAGAACTGGCACAGACAGGCCCATGCTCTCTCTACTATTTCGGCTGAGTAATAACCCATTTTTCTTCCCCGACCTGGGGTTTGTGACTACTACTGCCATCATTTAAAGCAGAGTACACAAACTGTGTGTTTGAAAGTAGAATAAAATCATAAACTTTTCCACTTTCTTGATGGATTTAATGATGAAGATGGAATTATGAGAGTGATATGACTTTTTGAAAAAGGAAGTGTTAGGATCTGGTGGGTCAGTTAATGAGGTTGTGTACACCCATGGCGGATTCATTGGCAGAACCAATACAATATTGTAAAGTAATTAGACTCCAATTAAAATAAATAAATTTAAATTAAAAAAAGAAAAAAAAATGAGATCTGAGGTAAGTCCTCGGGAAACAGTAGAAAACATTTTGACAAAATTGTGTGGTCCAGTGGGAAGTAAAGGGTTATGTACTTTACTGCCAGTTAAAGAAGGGGGAGGTTGGGGAGGTGGTTACAAGCAGAGAACCCAAGAGGTACCTGAACTGTACCCCAGTGATGGCTGCCCTAACTATCCTTTGGGTGGGGCTTCTTCGCCAATCTGTCCTGTCAACTAATAAAGCCAGATAAAATTCAGGGACCTGCTCTCCAACTGAAATTTCCTGAGATTATGAGAATGGGTGCATAGTAGTTAATCCCCCTGGCAGTTAAGGAAAAACTGCCTTCTTATCATCAGTTGCAACAACTTTCCCTAAAATGTGTCCTAGATGAACAGCAGGCTCCTTCTTGCTTTAGGACCAGAGCTACAGAAATGTGCCTCCTCAATGATCATAAAGTGGGGGAAATGCATGACAACTATGAAAGGAAACCAAGAGAATCATCAGAATTTTGTCTGTTACTGGTGAGATGAGGGGGCTGGGCACATAATCCTGTTAAAGAAGACTGGAAACAGCTGAGTTGTCTTACAGCTCCTGCATCCATCATGTCTGTTATGGCAATCTCATATCTACTCAGAGAAGGTGGTAAACAGTCTCAGAGTTCTGTGCAGCAGGTCTTGTTATAAGGGAGCTTTGCTTCTATTTGGGAGATTTACCTGAAACAAACTCCTGCAGGAAACCACAGATGAGGCAGTGACTAATATTCTGGTGCCCTGACTGCCTGGGATTGAGTGTTCAATACCGATGAAGGTGTCACCTATGGAATGAGAAACTGACCCAAAGAAATCTAGAAAAATTCCTGAAGTCAGCCTCAGCATCCTGAAAAACCTCTCTAGCCTGGGGAGAGAACTCAAATACTGTTACCTTCACAATGGGGCAAGAGATGCTTCAGATGTAGGTGAACTCCTCAGAGAAAGTCACCTCTTGTGAACCAAGCTTGTCAGCAGAAACTCCATGCTGCTGCTGCTGCTAAGTCACTTTAGTCATGTCCGACTCTGTGTAACCCCATAGACGGCAGCCCACCAGGCTCTCCAGTCCCTGGGATTCTCCAGGCAAGAACACTGGAGTGGGTTGCCATTTCCTTCTCCAATGCATGAAAGTGAAAAGTGAAAGTGAAGTCACTCAGTTGTGTCCGACCCTCAGCGATCCCATGGACTACAGCCTTCCAGGCTCCTCCATCCATGGGATTTTCCAGGCAAGAGAACTGGAGTGGGGTGCCATGGCCTTCTCCAAGAAACTCCATAACCTCATTCAAAAGTAGAATGTGGCTGTAAATGTTGAGCCAGAGACTTTGAAGGCTGAAACAGCCAGGGAGATCTTACTGTACAAAGCAGAGCACTGAGCAGGCTCAAATACTGGAAGACTGGTTGACTCACAGGCTATCAGCATGAGACTTAAAACAAAAAGTAAATACAAATTGCAATGGCAAGGTAGTACTTTCTTCCTATGTGTCACCAAGCCCTCCCATCCCTCCCCTGACCTCAGCTGGTTCTAAGGTGAACAAAGATGACTAGAAGAGAGGCTGGTGTCTCCATTATCCCTAGAGAGATCAAAGACCATATGAACCCTTCTATGTATCTGGGGACTTAGAGGGAGGAGACAGTCTGTCATGGCTTTAATGGATATGTTCACCCCAAACACAGGACTGTCCAGACCACAGACGGAAAAGGCATCCAGACTCGACTAAAAGGTTTGAGCACAGCAGTGAAGAAAAGCCTCCGTGACCTTATGGTGGGATGTGGTGGTCTGCTGTTTCTTGCCTAGAACCAGAGTAGGAACTGGTGTTATGTGTGTGTACCTCCCCAGAATATAAATGGCAGGGGAGATTTTCCAGATCAGGAAAAGTACAGGAAAAATGCACCATGTAAATCATTTCCCGAAACCTTCCTTTCATTTGCAATCAGCGGTTGTTCAGGATTTAGCACAAGGGCCATTTCCCTCGATGTTTGAAGCTTTCATCATGCACACGGTATCTTGTTGGTTGGCAAGGCAGAATTTGGTCTCAAAAGCTTTGACTGTGCTATTACACCACCACCTGCAAAAGCAACTAATAGACCCTGACATATTGCAGATACTTGGCTGACAACTTAAATGTCTTGGGACGATGTGAATGAATTAAAAGCCCTGATGCTTTTGAACTGTGGTGCTAGAGAAGACTCCTGAGAGTCCCTTGGACTGCAAGGAGATCAAACCAGTCAATCCTAAAGGAAATCAGTCCTGAATATTCATTGGGAGGGCTGATGCCGAAACTGAAGCTCCAATATCTTGGCCACCTGATGTGAAGTGACAACTCATTGGAAAAGACCCTGATGCTAGGAAAGATTGAAAGCAACAGAAGAGAGCGGCAGAGGATAAGATGGTTAGACAGCATCACCAACTCAAAGACCATGAATTTGAGCAATTCCAGGAGATAGTGAAGGACAGAGGAAAAAGCCTGGTGTGCTGCAGTCCATGGGGTTGCAAAGAGTCAGACACAATTTAGAGAATAAACAGCAACAATCTTTTAAGGAAAGATTGCTGCTCATCAGCCCCTTACCACGACACTGGGACCCAGTATCTTCTCAGTCTCTGGGTACTAGAAACAAAATATGCTTAACACTGACACTCTCCTTGATCTTTCATATTGAACAATGTATACATCAGCATCCTTTGTGTGGACCCAAACCAGGTGTCTGCATCAGGAGTGATCCATGAAACTGTGGCACAGTCTCTGTCTCTGAACCTCCACAGTGATAATGGCTCCTTTGAGCTTTGAGTCTCTATGACTGATGACTGCCAACTGGGCCTTAGTCAAAAGGATGCATCCTCAATGCAGAGGCAACCCCTGGATTTTGGCCTCACTGGATCCATGAGTCGAAGGCCAGGACTATTCCTTTTGAAAAGTGGCCATTAGCTCTCCATTGGGTTCATGCTGAAGCCGAATGCCCAGCTTGGGTATGAGTTGCATGAATATGTGTTCAGTCATGACCAGCTCTTTGTGACCACTTGGACTATAGCCTGTCAGGCTCCTCTGTCCATGGGATTTCCCAGGCAAAAATACTGGAGTGGGTTGCCATTTTCTTTTCCAGGGGAATCTTCAACCCAGGAATCAAACCTGCACAGATTCTTTTACTGCTGAGCTGCCTCAACCTCCTGCTTGGTGTGGGTTAACTTGGACTAAATAACTAACAGTGGGAAGAATCCAACAAGCCTCACTGGACAATTGGAAATGTTGCACTCAACAATGCAGCTGTTCTGGCCTGGGCCCCCATCTCTCTACTTTACTGAAAAGTGGTAACAACCACCTTGGGAATAATTTCATTCCCCACACCAATGCCTTATGAGAAAGCTGTTGAGTCCATTGATTCACAGAGGTTCCCCTAAATGTCTGGGCTTGGTTCACTGATGATTTGGCTGAGCTGAAAACTGATGGCACCGACTTGGCTTCTGTGCATCTGCTCAACCTCAGTGCTAGCAGTGAAAAACAGAAAATGGTGCGATCGCTCTTCACAGTGAACAGAACTCATGGCCATTTTTTATATATCTGGCCAATGCTCACCTTGATAAAATGTGTTACAGTTTCACTGAAGCCTGGGTGGTGGCCACTTGGAAAGCTACAGACTGGCAGATAATACTCTCCTTTTTGGGGCCATGAACTGCAGAAACTAATCACAGCTACTGATCGAACCATCTGGATTCTTCATGCAAATGCCCAAGCTAAGTGCCCTTTTTTTGATGAGACCAACTGAAATTAAGTTGCTGTTTGAGCCTGCATCACACACACAAAAAAACGACTTTTCTGCCTGAGTACAGCAACACATTCTCTATCACAGACTGTTTCTGAGGCAGAGATATTACTCTCTGCCAGATCCCTGACTTCTGGAAAGGGTTGACCCCTTCATCTTACAGTCACGGAGGTCACATCCAGTGAGGTACTGTGCCTGTCTGACCGTAGTCAGTTGACTACACCACTTTAGACTCCCTCTCAGGATTATCAGCAGTGTCTCAACATAGTTGACATCTTTGCAGGTTATGGTGTTGCTGGTCCAAAAACCAACCAGGACCACACCACTGTAGTCCATGAAACTACCATGCACCACGTGTCTGGCATAACAAAACACTTGTAATGTGATGATAGTGAGAATTTTATCACAAAATCCATGGGGTAATGAACTTTCCTGGCTCTCAACCATCCACAGATACCTCTGGGTTTTGTGCATTTAATGTTGCTACCATTTACTTTAGCTATTCTAATATTTTAGCCATTGACCATAATTTGATTAATCTTCCCCACTGGCTCAGCAGTAAAGAATCTGCCAGCAGTGCAGGAGAAGTAAAGAGATGTGAGCTCGATCCCCGGGTTGGGGAGATCCCTTGGAGGAGGAAATGGCAGCCCACTCCAATATGCTTGCCTGAAAAATCCCATGGACAGAGGAGCCTGGCAGGCTACAGTCCATGGGATCACAAAGAGTTGGACATGAATGAGTGACTAAGCAGCAGCATAATTTGATTGTCATTCCCTTTAAATTTACTTTACAGCTTCTGCTCTCTCTCCTGGATACCCTCCAATTGCATATCAATATAACTTTATCCAAAGTAAATTATATCCTGGTCATATGTATATAAATACATGAACTTGTATTTTCCTATACAATCTTTTTGTATAATATAACAATGTTCACCAACTGGCTGGTAAGACTTCAAAGAAACTTAAAGGCATAAGTGTGTGTATATATTAATATAAATCTTAAGTGATTCAAAAATAATCTATTTTCTTAACTGCATCACTGCCTTGTTACCAGATGCTACCACATGATTTGGTTAATCTGTTGTAGTCTTAGAAAATATCTTCTTCTAGGCAAGTGTATGTTGAGAAAGAAAGGTTATCATACTAGGATATTAGATGTCTTATTTGAAAGCACAGGAGCACACCAAAAAAGATCAGTCTACTCTTATGATGCTGCGATTCATGGGGTCGCAAAGAGTCGGACACGACTGAGCGACTGAACTGAACTGAACTGAACTCTTAATAATGGAACTATTAACACAGAAGACACATAAGCTATAGTTAGGGCTCATTCTAAATACCAGTGATTGGTAATATGTGATAGAAGAGAAATAATAGTAACTAATATTTATATAAGTATTTAGATACAATACTGATGTGTTAATATTATGTAAATTAATATTTATATCATAATTTAGAGCTTGGATATCTTTTTCATAAATTAACTTTTTTAAGCCTTTCCAATATATTTTTTTAATAAATGACACTTTAAAGATCAGGGAAATCAACTTCAGAGAAGCTAAATGGTCTGTTAAGTCACATCAGATCATAACCCAAGCCCCACCTGAACTGGAGATCCACTGAATGCAAATCTATACTGATAAGTGAGAGAGAAGAGAGAAATTTCTCTCTCCGGTCTCTTTCTTCTTCCTTTGCAGAGTTTACTGCTTCATGAGGGTGACCAAGAGTTCCATCAGATTCATAGATGTCCTCCCTGAAACTGGGTGAGCACATATAATTTGGCACAGCATTATTATTATTATTACATAAGCAAAGGTCAAGATAAAAGGCGATGTGGTTAATATATTCTTAGAAGTAACCAATTTTATATATCTTAGCTTCAATTCAAAGGTGGCAGATTAAAAAAAATTAAGAAAAAAAAATGATTTAAAATGTTTCAGCCTGATCATAAAGTCTTATGTTGCTAGGTTGACATCCTTGGCCAGGCAGAGGAGGAACAATCTCAAATATCTGGAAATGAAAAACTTCCCTCTTGATCAGGAATGTGATGAACCTGTGACTTTCTTTTGATACTGTTAACTATTACGTGGTTTACAAAGTAAAATAAAATGTTTTTTGAGAGGAGAACTGTACATGGAAGTTTAGCTTTAAAACAAGACAAAACTCAGTGTGTTATTGGATATGCAGTTGGTAAAAGTTATTGCTGTGGTCGTTTAGTCACTAAGTCGTGTCCAACTCTTTGCGACCCCATGGACTGCAGCACGCCAGGTTTCCCTATCCTTCACTATCTCCCTGAGTGTGCTCAAACTCATAGTCATTGGGTTAGTGAGTTCCATGAAAATACTGTACTATAAAATTTACATTATAGCCTGAATAAAAGCCTTTACTAGCCAAAGAAGTTTAAGACTGTCCTAAAGTTTTATTTATGAGAAATGATTCTATTCCTCTCTGAGGTGTCAATATTTTAAAATCATGTCTTAGGAGAATTTTCCCAGTAATATTAAAGCTAGTTTGACATGTGACAAATTCTATCATTGTGCAAAACACTTAAAAAATCAATTGTGAGTTCTTAGGATATTGCTATATTAAGTAATGATGCCTTGATTTTAAGTGTATTTGCCCTTCAGAGTAGAAAGGGAACACTTTTAAAGTTATAACAATTCAAATGTTAGCACCAGGCAGTGTTTTCCCATCTTAAAGCAATAGTTTAGATGAGGATGTCTTAACACTATTAACAGAAACATCTGCTGGAGGTTTGGCAATTAAGACAAATAGTTTCCTCTCTAATTGTCGGGATGTGAAGTGAACATTGGGTTATTAAGAGGAGCTCAGGCCATGACAGATACAAAGCTGAAGGAGGAGGAAGCAGCTGAGCGTGATCAAGAACCCACTGCAGCTATGAGCTGCTCAGAAGGCCCCTCTGTCGTTGACACGGAGGGTCGAGGCCAAACAGACTGAGGTGGTACCAGGGCATAGCTGCTCTAGGCCATAAGAAAAAATTCTCTCTTCACAGGGTAGGATGAGCTGATGTGACACTTTTCCCGTTTTTCAGTAAACTCTGAGTAACCCCAGGATGATCGATACACGAGTGATGACATACACCCTTCTGAATTTAATGTCTTGTTTGAGGTGATCCTCTTTCAGGCTTAACAATCCAAAAATGTATTTCACACACTCTACAGTCTGAATCACAGTTCGGTTAAATTTTATCAATGATGTCATTTAATGGTCTCACATGATTAAAATCTTTTTCTAGTAATGTAGCATATAATGGTTTTAAAATATAATCACTACTAAAATGCCTCAATTAGATCCTTCTCTAAGAGTTACTGTCTTATTAGCACAATGCAAACCAGGGCTGTATTCTGCAATCTCATGACAGAGAAATGAGTGAGATTCCCAGTATATCCACAGCAAATTACTGAAAGTCCTTGGAAGTTCTAATGTAGCTCTAAGTTAGCAGTTTAAAATCTCTGACCTCTTTGTGACTTTCCTGAAGTGAGCTCCTTCAACGAGACCAATGACAAGAGAAATGGTCCATGCTGGATTGATATTAAGGCTCACCTCTTTTCAATTCTTTTTTCAGTAGTCTCAGAGGAGGGAAAGGATCAGACATGCTCCCTTAATTTTGTTTCCTGGCAATTAACTCCCAGAATAACACCAAATAATTACAACCATAACATTGCAGAGAAAGTTGGAGTAGCAGTAAATGTTGCTAAGCTGTGAACTTTGACAAACAAGCCCCCATAAATGGCCGAAGGCTGACTGCTATGCACCCAGGAACACATGCTCTGCATTGCTACTCAGATTTGAGAAAGGAGACAGCTCATCAAGGAAAATCTAACTGAAGCACAGCGTTGTTTTGGGAGAGGGGGCATGAGATATGACACACAGAAAGAACTCATTAAGACTGAAACCAGCAGTACCTCTAGTTTAAGGTACCTATGCACTTATTTACTTATTCATTCTATTTTCTTTTAGGCAGAAGAGAGAGAGAAAAATCCTGAATAATCTGGGTTGTCCTCTCCAAGGGTACACAGCAGAGTGGCCCTGGGTTCTGCCATGTGTTAGGTAAGTAGAAAGTGAAATGATCTGTTTACCAAACTGACGGCCTCGTATCTCTGCGTCCCCAGTGGCCCCCAGACTCCCTCGCTGGCAGTCAGAGGAACCGAGCCACCCACACAGCCGCATGTCCCCTGAATCTTTGATGGGTGAGAACGTCAGTTCTTTGAAAGTCTCTCTCTGTGCCCTGTTAATTACTCCTGTACCTTTCTTCATTGCATGTTCCTCCTTGAACCCATCATTTGCCCAGCCCAGTCATGCTGACTTTGCTTCAGGCCACTTTGAGAAATGAACTCTGCAGACCATGAGGACTCTATTAAAGGGCTCTTTCTCTATTTTGCTGATTCACACACCACGTTTCATTTCATAAGGCCATGAATTAATTGACAAAATTTGAGTTAAGCTTTTATGGGGTTTATAGACACCTCCTCCAATTAATCTTTGCATTTCCATAAGCAGCTAAACTACCTTAATCCCCAATATTGGATAATATGGAGCTCTCCAGGGTGACGAGGGACTCTGGAAAAGTACTAAGCTTCCTAGGGAAGAAATAACAAAATGATTTCAGTTAAAAGCTTTCCTGTTAAAAAGCTTGTTTTCTTTAAGTTATTTCCTATTTAAAGTAGGATCTTCTAAACCTTAAAAATTTAGGCACTGCTTAGAATCGAGTAGTTTCATGGTACTTTGAGAACAGACATTCAGCAAAATATTCTCGAGAGCTCCAGGCTTCAAATGATGAAAATAAAAAAAGTGGGGAGGGGAGAATGGGATGGTCACATAGTAGAAAAAGTCTAGTCCTGACGGGGAGGCAACAGTGCCTGGATCTCACTTGAAAATAAAACAACACATTAGGTGGGTTCCTCCTCTTGGCTCAAATCACTGAAGGAACATGACAGTACAAATCTGATTATTAGGGCCCCTGTCCTGAAACTCAAAAAAAAAAAAAAAACACACATTCAAAAACATCAGAGGCAGCAATTCAATAAGCTATACTTGGAAAACAGTTTAATAATTCAAAACTCAAATGATTAGAGAGAGTAGAACCAATCAGTCATCAGATGTTCAGCTAAATACTCCTCACATCAAAATTTACTAAGTTGCCCAATTCTTTACATTTTCTCATACATCCACTGGTCTGCGAACACAAAATGGCAAGTGGTTATCTGAATTTGGCCAGATGCTGCTATCTGCAGCTTTACAGATCTACTATCACTATTTCATTTCAAATACTCAATACAAATTCTAGTTCACACTTCTCTCTAGTGTGATCTTTAGCTGCTGCTGCTGCTGCTGCTGCTGCTAAGTTGCTTCAGTCGTGTCAGACTCTGTGTGACCCCACAGACGACAACCCACCAGGCTCCCCCTTCCCTGGGATTCTCCAGGCAAGAACACTGGAGTGGGTTGCCATTTCTTTCTCCAGTGCATGAAAGTGAAAAGTGAGAGTGAAGTTGCTCAGTTGTGCCGGACTCTTGGTGACCCCATGGACTGCAGCCCACCAGGCTCCTCCGTCCATGGGATTTTCCAGGCAAAAGAGTACTGGATCTTTAGCTACTATAATTCAATTATTTATCAACACTATACCCTCAATAAGCCCAGGGTTATTATTTTAATTGTTGAGATCATGGACTCTGATAGCAGTGGCACCACTGGTAAAGAACTCACCTGCCAATGCAGGAGACGTAAGAGATGTGAGTTTGCACCCTGGATTGGGAAGATCTCCTGGAGGAGGATGTGGCAACCCATACCAATAAGCTCGCCTGGAGAATCTGACAAAGGAAATTGGGAGGCTACAATCCATGGGGTTGCAAAAGAGTTGGATACAACTAAGCAACTAAACAACAATACTCTTTAGTTAATTCATTACAATTTTAGTTAAAAAAATGAAGAGTATACCTAAACCATCCAATTTTGCATTTAGTATTTTGCGTTTATCATCCAAATTTTGATGAAATAGCCATTATCTTAGATACGTGTAAAGTCATGGACATTAATGTTAATTTTTGAGTTAGATGTATTTTTCACAACAAACTGTGGAAAATTTTGACAGAGATGGGAATACCAGATCACCTGACCTGCCTCTTGAGAAATCTGTTGCAGGTCAGGAAGCAACAGTTAGGACTGGACATGGAACAACAGACTGGTTCCAAATAGGAAAAGGAGTACGTCAAGGCTGTATATTGTCACCCTGTTTATTTAACTTCTATGCAGAGTACATCATGAGAAAAGCTGGACTGGAAGAAACACAAGCTGGAATCAAGATTGCCGGGAGAAATATCAATCATCTCAGATATGCAGATGATACCATGCTTATGGCAGAAAGTGAAGAGGAGCTAAAAAGCCTCTTGATGAAAGTGAAAGAGGAGAGTGAAAAAGTTGGCTTAAAGAACACATTTAGAGATGCTCAGAGTCTGTGCTTTTCAACATTCAGAGAATGAAGATCATGGCATCCGGTCCCATCACTTCATGGGAAATAGATGGGGAAACAGTGGAAACAGTGTCAGACTTTATTTTGGGGGGCTCCAAAATCACTGCAGATGGTGACTGCAGCCATGAAATTAAAAGACGCTTACTCGTTGGAAGGAAAGTTATGATCAACCTAGATAGCATATTCAAAAGCAGAGACATTACTTTGCCAACTAAGGTCCGGCTAGTCAAGGCTATGGTTTTTCCAGTAGTCATGTATGGATGTGAGAGTTGGACTGTGAAGAAAGCTGAGTGCCAAAGAAGTGATGCTTTTTAACTGTGGTGTTGGAGAAGACTCTTGAGAGTCCTTTGGACTGCAAGGAGATCCAACCAGTCCATTCTGAAGGAGATCAGCCCTGGGATTTCCTTGGAAGGAATGATGCTAAAGCTGAAACTCCAGTACTTTGGCCACCTCATGAGAAGAGTTGACTCATCGGAAAAGACTTTGATGCTGGGAGGGATTGGGGGCAGAAAGAGAAGGGGACAACAGAGGATGAGATGGCTGGATGGCATCACTGACTAGATGGACGTGAATCTGAGTGAACTCCAGGAGTTGGTGATGGACAGGGAGGCTTGGAGTGCTGCGATTCATGGGGTCGCAAAGAGTCGGACACAACTGAGCGACTGGACTGAACTGAACTGAAAGTCATGGACATTAATGTTAATTTTTGAGTTAGATATATTTTTCATTTAGAAGCAAATGTTCAGAACTCAATGATAAAAAGAACATGGATTTTTAATGTTTTATCGATTGTTTTAAAGTTATTATGGCTATTAGCTCTTTCCAAATTTAGTATTATATTATGTTCTGTGGCTCAGATGGTAAAGAAGCTGCCTGTAATGCAGGATGCCTAGGTTTGATCCTTGGTTCAGGGAGATCCCCTAGAGAAGGCAGTGGAAACCCATTCCAGTTTTATTGCCTAGAAAATTCCATGTACAGAGGAGCCTGGTGGGCTACAGTTCATGGGCTTGCAAAGAGTTGGACACAACTGAGCGATAACTCACAGCTATTAGCTGTGTCCAAAATTTAGTATGATATTATGTTCTATGCTTCTAAATATAAATAATCTGTTTTGGTTGTATTTGAACAGAATCATCTATTATTAAGTTTATTAATAAAGAAGTGATGAAAATTGGTCATCGCAAAATTAAATTTTATATGTTATAATATGGTATTGTCTATTTGAACAACAACAAGACCATAAAAACAAAATGATTTAGCTTCACATTTCTTCATGTGATTTCTTCATGTAATTTCATTCTTCAGTGATTCTGGGGTTCTCAATAATTTCTGTATTATTAACTTGTAGGAGTTAAATGATGCTCTATTTATGGTGTCGATATATTGACATTACAACAA